>VZTU01026316.1:0-48391 GCA_013400835.1 Zapornia atra
AAAATTAGCGCAATCCCAGGGAGAGCCAAAATGCTTCATAGCCAAAAACAACCTGCCTTACAATTTTGTTGAAAGCTTTCATAATCCTCTAAGTCTCTTTGATTTTCTATGATAAAATGAGATCTGAAGTGACAGTAGTAGGGGAAAAAGGGTTCCCTCTATTTCTGCCTTGTACTTGGACATGAGGAAATCAGGAGTGGTATCCTCTCACGAAGTGATTGTTGCAGCTGAGAAAGCTGAGTCGAACAGAAAAAGGAAGTCTTGTTGGCATGAACTTGAGCATTGTCCTTTTAGTTTAATGAAAACTCTCTCTCTCAAACACTAAAAATGGAAAATTAAGGGTCTGAAAGATTAGAAAATGAATGGGATGAATAACTCTGCTTTACTTAAGAACCAAACATCAAAAAGCTCTCCAAACTCATAAGCCCTTGGGATATTTAACAAATGGAATAATCTTCAGCACATAAATAAGCTTTACATATGCTCCTTAGTTTGGAATTCAAAAGTATTACTGTTGGGTTTTGTTTGGGTATCTTTTTTCCCTTTAGAAACCTTACAAACTTTCCTAAATTTAAAAAAAAATCCAAATTCCATTATCCAGTGAGGTAGGGTTTTTAAACTTTTTTACTTATTTTACTCTTTTTTACCATAAGACTATTAAACACAGTCTTACATAGCACTGTTTTTATACAATTCATACAGATAGCTCTTTTTAAATTACTAATATTATAAATAACTCCACAACAACATATAGAGAATAACTCATTTCCGTTTTTTCTCACTATTGACTGTCATGCTGCAGTCAATACTAAGCTACACTTTCCAAAAGCAATGAAAGGAGGGTAAGATCTATACATGACCTTAATCTTTCTTCAAACGCTCTAGATGAAAAATTACAAGAAAAAATGGTCATTTAAAACTCTTCACTAGGTGCTAAGATACCTCACACATTCCCCTCATTAAAGAGCCCCAGCACCGTGGCTCTTTGCCTCAGACTGAACATATGTTGCCAGCACAAGCATAGATGGTGAACTTATGCCTTACCTACATCAGTGCTGGCCTAACACTCCCCTCCTAATGGTCTTTAGCACAAACCAGGTATCTGATCCATCATGTGTGTCCCAGCAGATTTAATTAGCCATATATAAAAATCCTTTACCAAATTCTACATATGAGTTTATCGATCAACTTTTTCCACATTAACTTTCAGCAGCCTTTTCTACTATTTTTTTACTTACTTTTTCTACTACTTTTATACTTAAAGAAGCACAAATACCAACTTGATATTCAAGCTAAGAAAAGAAAATATATGAAATTCAAGCCAAATGTGAAGACAATTGCTATTTTAACCATTTAATAAACTGTGGAACTGATTCCCAAAGACAGCTATGAGTTGTACTGGTTTACAAAACCAATTGTGCACAACAGAAATGGTAACAAGCTCACCGTGTCCACTCCTGCCAGAAGCATTTCAGTCATATTGGCATAGATCTCTTCCAAAGTAAGTTCCTTACTCACTAGGAGATATGTAAGTAGCCCACCATTCACCACTTCTCCTTGGTCCATCTGAGACTGAATAGCCTTCAATTTGTTGTCAACATGAATTTGACCTTTGGGATTAAAAAAAAATTGTTAAGCCTCCATTTTTCTGTAATTCAGTAATGACATTTCCCCCTTATGCTACACTACATAGCCATAAAAAGATAAAATATTTTAATCTATTTTCTAAAGGAAAAGATAATAGAGTGGTGGTGGAGGTCTTTGTATACTCATGGGAAGAGCTGACAAGAACCTTGGTAGCTCACAGCATGAGAATGCTGAGTACAAGGAAAAGGCAAGAGGCTATAGTTTCTGACTGGGAGCAAAGGAAGCTCAAGGTCAAGATTTTACCCCCACCTGGCTTGTTTTCTGATGACTCTGCAAAGCATGCTGTAAGTCAGCACACAGCAGCTGCTAAAAGATGTTAGCAGCAACTGCAAGGTCAAAGCCACAGAACTGAATCACATTGAAGACAAACATGAGGAGCATCAAGTAATAAAAACGGGAAAAAAGCTTCAGTGAATGATGTTTTGAACAATTTCACCCACTGTCCCATCTATCCTTTAGTGACTACAAAGATCATCTTCGGTGGAGCAAGAGCTTGGAAAAGATGAAAACTCCTCAGAAAGTTAATACCTTGCAGAATGATCTTACAAAAAACCAAACAAATAAACAAACCAAACCCTAGAATCAACATCTTCCTTTATGCAACCTACACAGACCACATACAGTGATTCTCACCATTTCATTCCCTTTTCACAAAGGGATTAAACAAAGAAACAGCATTAACAATGCTGTTTAAAAGTCAAACAAATCAAATTCTTCAAGAACAGTTTTTCAGCTGCTGTTTGGGTAAAGCTGCTGTTTTTAACTCACAAAAAGGAGCAAGAATGCTTCATCATGGGAAGTGATCTAACATCGTCAGTGTAAAACAGTACACACCTGCATCAGCATTAAGTGGATAATGCCTACTCTGGGTACAGATCAATAGACATCAAAAATTATGTATGTTAAGCATATTAAAAGTAAACAAAGAATCTATGCTCACATGTACACAGAGCTATCTAGACAAATATTGCTAATAAATTTAAAAATGCAAGCAAATTTAGAACATTAGAGAGGGGATATGGTTTAAGGCTTTTTAAACTCTCCAGAACATTAAAAAAACCAAAAAAAACAAACCGAAGAAAGTTGCAAGGACAACTCCTTTTTACTTACATGAAAGCTGATTAATAAAGTAGCCTGGAATGCTTTATCCACAAAAAAATCATACTGTAGTACAGCAGTGTACTTCTATGTCAACTTATATGCTTGTATGTTTATACATAAACTTCCCAATGAGTTTAATTAATTGCTAGAGTCTTGTTTTTTAACTTTCTACTCAGTTTTAGTCATGATTATTTGTCCAAGTGCCTGACTGAAAACTTGCTGAAGTCAACAAAAGCACCTTCATTAAAATTTGAGTGGCTTAAGATAGAGCCTTGGCAAAGAACCTGGAGTGAGGACTGGGCACTGAAACAGTTGAAGACAAATAAAGAAACAGAAGTATAAAACAGGGGAATATTTCAATACTGGTAAATTTCTTTTTTGGTATTTTTTAAAACAGTTCCCTTGGCCAGTCTGAGTTTAATATGAAACTTCCATCTACCACAATGTCTTCTTATAATTTTAGAAGAGAAATGCAGCAAGTCCTGTTGAAACACACACAGAACCTGCAGAAATACAGCTGAACTTTTCTACTACTAAATCTTACTAAATTTGAAGAGTCCATCCCAGGATCTGCAGAACTCTCTCCAGGGTTTTGGAATAAGTGGACGAAGCCATTTGGGAATAGCACCTGCATACATAGTGGTCTTAAACATACTAAACATCAACTCCAGAGCCTCAATATATTCAACAGTCTGCTGTGGGACGTTGTTTTCCAGGCAGCCCAACCGGCATTCATACAGAATAGTTGCCACACCTGCACATACGAAATCAAAGAATTTGCTATACACATGCATATACACATATTCATAATTTTAGGAATTATAATGCTAACATGATGGAACTACCTTCCAAAGCAGTTTCATTACTGCATTTGGGAGCAGATAAAATAGAAATTTAAAACACAGTAAAAAAAAATCCCAGGTAAACACTGTAGAAAGAGAGTGGCTACTGTGTCAATAATGCTGAGCTTGAGAAGAGAGCTGGGAATTGCACCGGAAGTAGAGCAGCCCTCCAGCACGTGTGCTGCTGAACACAAAGGGCCATGCAAGTCCAAAGACATTTCTGATAACTGGTGGTAACTCAGGAGTTTCTATCAGTGGCTGCCTGTGCCTTTCTTCATCATAAGCAGGTAGGAAATGAATAATGAGCATGCCTAAATGGATAAAGAGCTTGCACTCTAGACAGTGATTTCACTACACACAATATAGTCCACGTGGCGCTGAAAACCAGCAAGTGTGTGACACCATCAAACGTGACAATATTGTTCCTGACTTGCTATCATTTCTTCAGATGTTTTCTTTGCAGTATTGCAGTGATCCCTACTAGAAACTCCGTACACCTCCCCTAGTACCTTATATATTTTTTTTTTTATTAAATTATTCATCTTCTTCACAACTCTGGACCCTTTCTTCCACTTACCAAGTTAATTCTTATTCATCCATTAGTGTCGCTGTACTCTTTCAACTCAGGTTTTTTTCAACATACCCAGTTTACTAAATATTAGGCAGAATTCAGCTAGAAACTGGAATTAGCCAAAAAGTTCTCTCACTTCGACAGCAAACCATTTTTAATTACATTCTGAACACAGGTTTCTATCATTTTTTCCTCTCCACTAGCAAAATCTGGCTCATATTACTCAGTTTATTTATGAAAACATCACATGGCATGGTACAAAATGTATTCCTATTAAAAAATAGAATTTTTTCAAAAATCCAGTGGGGCTATTAGGTAATTTTAAAAGGCACTTAAATAATCTCTCAAATTCGTTTGCATAGTTGTTGGGTTTTTTTAAATGTAGTGCTTGCAATATCTGTTAACTAGATAGTTCGTGTAACTGGTCTATTAGCACTCCAGTCTCTTTTGTCTGTGTCTCATTGGAAACAGGTACAACTAAGATGTTTAACCCTGATCTTGCCCTCCACCAAATTCTCCATAGATCCTCAAGTATATATAAATATTTTGAGAAACAGTTATTTTTCCCTGTTTTGGTTTCACATTTCTTCTTTATTTACAATAATAAAATTAAAATCTGGCTATTTTCAACTCACTCTCCCTGCCCCCTAACTTTTCTCCCTAGGGAGATATTTTTTCTGTGCCTTCTATTTCTTTTGTGCCTCTTTCAGCAACTGCTAGTTCTTAGGGATTATTTTGCTCTTTACATGGTCTTTGCAGAAAAAACCTTACATGTTGGTTCCCTGAACAGTTGCCAGTGTAAGTAAATTAAAACTGCAATTCATATAGGAAATAAGTGTGTGCCAGGTACAAGTTATAAATTAAAAGCTAAAAGAATGTGAAGAATTTAAACCAACCCATCAGTTAAAGTGGATCTATAAGCTCAGACTTTAAAAATCCATAAAATTACCAGCTCTTCATTCAATGCTATTTAACGTCATTTTTCATGTAAAACAGCATCAGGTTAGTTTACCAAACACTCAGACAGGTATTTGATAGATCATCATCATCGGTGAAGCAATTTAGAAGTTCTTGCAAATCTCAAACTATTCAGCTGCCTGTCAGCAGAATACCAAGCTTTTTAAAAGACACTACAAGAACAAGAGCAGGCTGTATGCAGCCAGGAACGCAGGACATGCTCAGGCTGCAGTGTTCCCTCACTAATGGTAGCTAGTGGCAGATGATTTTAAGGCAAGCATAGCAATCCCACGCTTGGCATGTGTAGGCAGGGGAAAGCAGCATCTTTTCCTGCATTAAGCTATGAGCAGAATTTAAATACATCACACAGTGACTCCCCTCCTGGAATTTGGCCAGGATGTTGTTAAATTAACAGATCTTAGAAATCACACTATTAGAAGGTGAACATCCTTATTCTTGAGAAATTAATACAGAAATACAGAGCAGTGGAACTACTCGGAGCCTTGATTTTACATTTTACCTATACACCAGCATTTTACACTTTATCCATACACCACAGGAAATGGCCCTTAATACAAGGAACATTATCACCTCTTTGGACCCTACAAAGGGATTCTACAGATACCTCCTGAACTAAGTAGGAAGACACCTAAATGCAGAACATCAAGCTTCCCTTTTCAGATTAATCACCATGGGGCACTAGTCATTTGACAAAAATGCCTAACCATAAGCACACCGCTTGACATCCATTTTTCTTTACCGATATTATAAAACCCAGGCTTACCTTCCATTGAATACTTGAAGAAAAGGTTGTTGACATTGGTGACCGTTTCCCCATCCTCCTCTTGAGTTCTGAGCGTGTGGATTCTTTTAATTAAGTCTGTTATAACTTCATTGACTCCTTCAGAGTAAACAGCCACATCTTTGGGTTTCAGAATTTTTTGCCTCAGTACACTTCTCATTTTTAGCCACTGTTCCCCCTCCCTAGAAGAAATTTTTAATAGTGTCCATACACAATTCTCCTTAACAGTTGTTAGCTGGGTAAGAGCTCCACAACAAAACTATTTATGATTTTTCAACTCAAATAAAACTAAGTGGTGAAATGAAAATTATTATAATATATATTTGGTATTGTGCTCTTATTCTGCATTTCTTGCACGTCCTCATTAAATTTCTGTGTTACAACATTTATGTACATTTGTAAGTCAATCTGTGGTCTAAGCGACAGAACTTGTCAAATTCAAAACACAGAAAGGACAAGTATCTCTATATATTAGTATTTTAGTGGTAGCTAACACAAAAGATTTGTAAAATTTTCTTATGAAAATTACTCTAAATAAATATTTGAACGGACAGTCTGCAAAATTGCTTTTACCTAGAATTGGTATTTAATTACCATCCAGATATGACAAATTAACTATTTGTGCTAGTACCATAAATGCCATTACTGCTCCAGCACTTTCAGTTACCCAGACTCTAAACCTACAAAGTAATAGGAGAGCAGACCTAGTTACAGAGAAACAATTTGCAGCTTGATTCTCCTTCAGCTGAGCTAAGCAGTGCGATCTTTGTGCCAAAGACCAAAAATCTGAGTTGCAGCATCTGCATGCTTCATATGAGCAGAGTATTTAGTAACAGTGCTTCCAGGGATATCTTTCCATTCCTTATGAAAGCAGGCAATTGTGTTTCATGAGTTTATTTCAAATTGCTATGTGTTTCTCACTCAATTTTTTTACCTGGAGCAATGCTGCTGCAGCAAGGTATAGAACATTATTGGCCACCAAAAGAATTTAATCTCTTTAACAGAGATTTTCTGAGTATCTCTTAATTTAAGAGCTGATTTCACGAAATACCAAGGAACTGTTAGCTTGATTCTGAACTGCAGCTTCAGATTTGAGTCTGCAGAGCAATACATAATGCGCCTCTTGCCACCATGAAAGAAACAGATTGTCCATGACTCAGGAAATTAGTTTCCCTCTAAACAAACATCCTATGTCAGTGGGGACTGTGAGTAGTTCCCAGTGGCAATTCGCCACACCCACACACGCTGCGAGTTTATGCAAGCTTTAAAGACAGATAACTGTTCTAGAATCAGCCACGTACAAACATCTCTGCAAAGGGATGCACAGCTGTGAATTTACCGTACCGTGACGTCTCTGTGTTCATTTACTGAGGGGGCACTTTAGTGAACAACAAAGCTAAAGCCAATCTGAGCCAACAAGTCCACACAGCACACTGCCAACTGAAAGCAGTCCCCATCTGAGGCAACAAACCCATATTTGTGCAGTGCTGTGCAGAAGTTAGTAAACTCTATTCTGCAAAACTGCTTCCAGGTGAGCAAGCGAGCTAAGACATCTCTAGCTGATACACATTCTCCAGGAATGTTTTTAAGCCAAGTAGCTTAATGCACATTCAAACTGCACATCGTTACCATCCCTTCGAAAATTTAAAACAGAACAGAAAATTCACCGTAAATTCCTACCCTCTTCCCTCCACCAGACACACAAATTTCCCCATGGAGAAAAGCCTGAATTGCCAGATGACATGTACAGTCCTTCAGAAAAAAAAAATCACTAAACTTTTACAAGGAAACTCAGAAAAGGGAGGTGTAAGAACACTTACGCAGAGATCAGTCCCACGGCTCGCCCTCGCAAGTCTCTGTACTCCTGCCAGGATTCCATGTTAGCTCTTTGTGGTGCTCTGCCTTCTGCCCGGAGGACTTGAGCAACCATATCTCGATCTGCAATGGACACAACAAACTGGGGACCAAAGTGAGACTTGAAGATCTTTCCATATTCCTGAGTGTGTTTTTGCTACAACATCACCAACAAAGAGAAACAGAAGTAAAGTATTACTATGAAAAAGTAACACAAAAGGAAACTGACAATCTGTCATACAGTGAATCAATCTACCCCATCTAGAGCTTGATCCCCAGCCTTCCAGTGAAGAAATGTCAGGAGAAAGCAGCTAAGCATTCCTGTGAAGCATTCAGAAGGCAAACAGAGAGGTCACACCATTCAGGACCTCTGACTGAAAGGACCCAAAGCTCCAAGGCACAAAGCATGAGTGAAACCAAACACTAAGATGAAAGGACTCTGGGCACTTAAAAACACATCGCTTAGATCAAACAGGTTTAGAATGAATGTCTGGAAAAATGAAAAACATGGAGGCGAATAGGGTGAAATCAACAACATCAAACAGTGATATAACAATTTAATTTTAATGTATTTTGTAAAAAAATCCAACAAAACAACTTACTTTTTACAAAAACTACTTATAAGCTTCTTTCACCTAACTTGAGGACAATGACAGCACAGCACACCACCTAGCAAAAACCTGAATTTTGAGACGGCTTCGTCAGCACTGAACTTTAGAAAGAGAAACATTAATTCTGCAAAAGGAAGGAAAGGTTGAGGTCTTGTTCCTGCAGTGAGGTATACTTAGTGGTTGATCCACAAGTAGTATGATTCAAGCTGGAGGCAAGCAACAAGCAATTAAGAAAGAAGACTGGAAAACATTAAATTATGTATTAAAAAAAAACCCCAAAGGTTTCCAGTAAGATTACACTATCGCTGTCCCATGAAATCGTACTGATTATTTCAAACAAATTTCATTCTGACATGGTGAAACACCCAACTTTTCATGAATTCACTTGGAGTAGAGGTATATAATCATTTTAGGTTGAAAAAAACAAAACTGCAAAGGAGTTGTTAAAGAGATCCAACTGTGAGCTTAGACTTCAGAAAGCTTTCAATTTTAAAGCCTTTATTTCAGGTGAAAATAGCAAGACAAGTCAAACTGACCAAAGTTTAACTTTGACATGTTACTTGTATTTAATCCAGAGACATCTGCTTGCAGAATTATGTTGATTATAAATTGAAGATGTCTGGTACAACTACACTAGTGGAAGTTTAGTGTTAACCCAAGATAAACTTACGAGAAATATTTTTTTCAATCAATCTTGATTACAGAGATTAATTGTTTAATTGCCAAAAATATGTTTAAGACACATGAATCACTCTTCAGCATTTTGTACCAAGTGCTAAAAAAAGAAAAAACAACTCTATTTTTCCAAATAAAACAAGAGTTGTGCAATTGTGGTCTCTGCCAGTCTCCTTTTAACTACTTTTGGAACACAACTGCCAATTTCAGTCAAGTTTAACAGAGAGATAAAGGTCTCCTGCAACTATATTCTTACCATTTTCAAAAATCAGCATCTGGATTCAAATGAGACACACGTATTAGTCACCCTGAGGAGGGAAATGCTACAGTAGGAACTCAACTGTTAACATTTCTGCTTGGTCTGCTGCTAACCAAACACCACATGCAGGCCAAGTACTCCCAAAACTCAAAATATCTCTTCCCCCAGAGATATATTGAAACTGAACATGGAGAGAATTGAGAGTGTAAGTCTTTAAGAAAAGCCTAAGTTGGGAGGTAAGTGCTGTGAGGGGGATACAGGTCACCAGCCACAGAAAAACAGGTTCAACAAATCTTGCTATTTATGGAGCAGCTTGTTTTTTCCACTGATGGTGAGGTTTACATGGAAGGATAAACTTCACCAAGTGTCACGCCATTCAATCGAATAAATGAAATACTAGTTTTAAACCAGAAACAGACAAGGGCAAGGGATTTGGACATCTCTTGGTTTCAGCAGAACAGTGTATATCAGCCTCATATTTAAAGAAATGCCCAGAAAATATGGAAGAGAATTTCTATCACAACATAGGTTTTCTTTCCCTTATTCCAAACTTTAAAAATACTACACCTTCATGTCTCACATACCACTCTCACACCAGACATTCTTTCACTCATCATAAATTCAAGCTGCCAGCATCCAAACCCTTCCCCCTCACCTTTCTTTTCTTTATGCTTGCGTAAAGATGAGACAAAAGAGATCTAACCCCATCAAATTAAAAATACTTTGCCTTTGTCATAATTGCTGTAGGCATTACTGCTTTGGCCAGGACAAACTGGAATCATGTTACTGAGAACAGAACCTCCTTTGTGAAAAAGTGCTTGGCTTCCCCACCCCTTCTGCATATAGGGTACGAATAGTTGTGTGCGCCAAAGGACACCATTTAAGTAGCTGTGCTGGTTACCAAAGGGTTTCAGATTAATTCATTCCTGATGTTCACTGTATTGTTAAATTTAACAGACTGTTATTAATCCAGTTAACGCCTATTTGCATCTAGCGTGTATGCAGATAGGGCATCCAGACTTGTAATGTAACTTTTTTGAGACTCTAAACAGAATAAAAACTGGGATCATATTACAGCTCCCCCTTAGCCTTCCTCCTGCTTTCCTTTCTGTGAATTACATCCATTAAAGAACATAGCCATACCAGCTAGTGGTAGTGAAAAGAATATGCTATCTGGGTCGTCTTATATTCCATTTAACATTTTGAATAATTTTCACTGTTTGGGCAGTGAAAGAACTTGAATTCAAAGGTAGGAATTTTTTTATAGTGTTATGAGACTATGATGAGCACCTCTCAAATTCTGTATACCACCACAGCGGTAGAGAAAAAAAAATATGACCAAAAGCTTTAGCTATCATGAAGTTACCATCAGCATTTAAGCTAAACAATTCATCATCAGCCATCTAGTTTGGGTGCTATCAAAGACAACAGAGACTGAGGAGCCTAACACTTCTTCGAAGATATCTAAATGGCAAATGCAACAAAACCAGAAAAAAACCCAAGCAACTCACAGCATTTGTTTCCTTCTTCCTGCCTCTTTCTGGTGGTTTTAGGCCCTTTGCAAACCCTAACTTAAAAGTTTTGATCCGCAAACCATTTAAAGGTCTGTCTTGTTCTCTTTGGTTTCTGTTTTTACTTCCCCCTCCCCCACCCTTTTTTTTTAATTTCAGGAATTTTGAAGGAATTGAACCTCTTGGGCTCGTCTGTGAAGCCCTTCCTAGTGATCTCAGAAAGGTCAATAAGAAAAACAAAATAATAAATATCAAATTTGAGGCATCCACAAAGAAATCTGTACTGCTTGTGGAAAGCGCTATAGATCTACAACCAAAAAAAAAAGCATGAAATCTGTTGCCTTACTCCCTCAAACACAAGCACTCACTTCAGAATCACTTGGACTGCTTGGGGAAGGGGCCTCAGAGATCGCACCATGACTTCTTTGGAATGAAACCCACCTGTTTGGCCAAGCAACAAAAAATAAACCACCCATCCTTTGACAGACAGCCTTACGGTTAGGCAGTTACCAATGCCAACACCCAAGAAATGCTGTACAGAGGGACACTTGTCCACCCAACTCCTGCTGTCCCAAGCACATATCACCACGCTTCACCTGCCTTCGCGGGGGTGACTGAGAAAGGGGACACACCGCGGCCTGGGGATCACCACAGCAGTGGAGATGCCCAAACCACATCAGACAGCTCTCAACCCCCCCCCGGGCTCACATTTATTTTACCGACTCCCGCCCCACCGCGAAGTCCAGAGCTGCCATCGGCAAGGTGACAGGAGCCGCTGTACGCCCTCCCTACTCTCCCCCCCCGCCANNGTCCCCTTCCCCCCCCCAGGAAGGTTTCAAACCGCCCGCCTCCTGCTGAGGGGAGGCAGCCGTGGGCCGGCCAGCGCTGACGGCTGCGGGGCCCGGCGTTTCTACCGCCCCCTCAGGGGACCTATATACGCGAAGTATATTTATGTAAGGGGAGGCCAGGCTAGACGCGAGAGTTGGAGAGACAAAATGGTCTCTGGTCGTGGTGGAGGAGCGCTGGGCTGAGCTGCAGGAAGGAAAGCTGCGGGATTTCCCCGCACACCGCCCTGGCAAGCCGCGGCACGACTGAGGCGGTCTCGGGTGGAAACAGCCCGGGATACCGGCGCGGCCTCACCTCAGGGCGGGTGCTGCGGTCCGGGATTCGAGGGAAGCGCACGCTTCCCAGCTCTGCCCGCCAAAAATAGGTCCTCTGCCAGTCTGTGAAACAACTCGGTTCAAAAAAGATAAGATTGTTTAAGTTTGCCCCTTTTTTTTTTTTTTTTTTGGTCTAAGGCGCCTACCTGAAAGTAAAACATACGCGTAAAGATGAAAAGGAGGAGCTCAGAGACTGGGGGTGCCGGCGACGCGGTCACCCCGCTTACGAGGGGAGGGGGGACTCGGGGATAGGGTGTCGGCTCGGCCCGCTCGTAGGCTCCTCACCGAAACAAACCCGCCAAAACCTCCGAGTGCTGCGGGAGTAGGACGCCGAAGGGGGGGGATCCTCCGAAGCCCGGGTCTTCCCTCACAGCGGGAGAGCTGCGGTGCTGGCAGCCCGGTGTCCCAGCAATGTTTTGTGAGGGGAGGAAAGGAAAGGCTTAAGTAGTCGGCGTGAATAAAATCGTTAGAAGCCGAGTAAGCTGTACCTGGATTTCATGAATGCGGCCGAAGCCATCCTTCCAGAAGAACTCGTAGAGATTGTAGAGGGTGTTGGGTCCAGGCATTTCTTGCAGGCTCTTCACCCGGCCGAGCTGGTGCGGGGCGGGCTGCAGCAGCTCCCCTCCGCACCCCGAGTCTGCCAGCCTCTCCGCGCCTTTGTTCTCTGCCGCTGCCGGGGAGTCATCCTGCACCTCCAGAGACTGGCTGCTGGAAAGTTTGGGCAGCTGGTGAAACCTGCTGGCAAAAATCGCGTGGTAAAAGTAAGTCCTCTCGGATTCAAGCGTCTGCCTGCATTTCATCGCCAAAACTCTCGTGAAGAAAGACATGTCTTAATTGCCCGAAAGGTCCACTTTGCTCCTGCAGCTGGTTTTTATTTGGTCGCTCCTCACTGCCTGCTTTAACTTGTACAAGCAGCACTTCTCCAAACTCTTACTGCATGAGCATCAGTTTACACAGACCATTATTTAACGCTCCCTCCCCTAGGGCTGGAAAAGGGGGGTGGGTCTGGGATGAGACTTGAATAGAACGAACCTATTATTTTGTATAATTCAAATCAGACAAATTTGCCCATCAAGCATGCAGCCAAAGTTTAGTTTTTCCCTCGTGCCCCCATTGGTTTGGCAAAAAGCTCACGTAAGGGTTATACCATCTTTCCTCTTCACTAAAAAGGTGGGTTTAGGGCTATTTTTTTTACTGTGGCACTCATTCCTTCTCACATGTTACACAATACTATATTTTTCTTCCAGAAGTCCCCTCAGTACCATTCATCATCCTGTAACATATATGTAACACATTTCTGCATCTACACAGAACCAGCAAGTTTACACGGTAACCTTACAAACAGTTTCTGTTGCTGGTATCGCAGAAGGATTTATCTTTTGGACAGTACATACTCCATAAGCAGCTTCTGTAAACTTTTGCAGAAAATAACCAGTGCCCTGAAAGCCTGTAGTGCTCCACCACAGTTTTTCCTCAGCTCGGGTGCATAGATCTATATTACCACGGAGAGAAATTGAGCTCCAACCTGGGTGCCTGTTTTGCACAATTTCAGAAGTGTTTGTGCTGTATTCATACATATTCCCATATAATTCTGAAGGTGTTAGTGATAATCTGTAAAATGTTGATTAGTTTCAGAAATTATGTGGAAGAGACCACCTTGGTTTTTAACTGAATCAGAAGCTCAGGTAGAATTTGAAGAAAACAGAGGAAAGTCTCAAGGAAGATCTGCATTTCCAGAGCTTAGTTACAAATAAACTGCTGGAAAAGTAAGTCTAATGAGCTTCAATGCTATTTGCCTTTGTTGTCCTTCTTTTTATTTTTCTACATTTATATTTTTGAGGCCACAATCTAATTAAGATGTGTACACGCTTAATTTTACCACTGATAACTTCACTGAAATAAACCTACCTCTAAAGTTAGACATGTGCATCAGTCTTTATAGATACATCAGTAATATTTACAGGAATAAAAGGTGGGTGTAAGCAGTCTTAAAATCTATAAAACATATATTGGCTTAGGCTAAAATAGAGTCTTTAAAATAGGTTTAATCAGATTTGAAAGGGTCCAGAGAACAGCAATAGAAAAAAAAAGGTTGTTTTTTGGTTTTGTTCTTTTTTTAATGACATAAGAAAGTCAAGAGAATTATTTCATCTGGGAAAGATGAGTAGCAGGATCATGACAACAGCCTCCAGATGTGTACATCTTTTGTTAACAAAGATGCACATCACAGGGAGAAGACAGAAGAAAGTGGGCTTATTTTGCAGCTACAGGTTTCTTTGGTAGCCTTCTATCATCTCAGATATTTTTAGTATATTTCAGGTAACCAAGGCATCTCAGGATGTTATGTAACCACAAAAATGTGAAGGTATTGAACAACAAATGTCCCTAGATTGTAAGTCAACGAATAGAATGGAAAGAATACGAATTCACTTTGTAAGGAACACCAATATAAACCCTTAGCTATATGTTAAAGGTTATATCAGAGTTTAAAAAAAAAATCTTCATTTCCATTTGAAAATTAGGGTTTTTTTTCAAATTTATGCCATAGTTCTCCAGCTTGCATATTTCATATTGCAATTTCTAGATTGATAGAATCATAGAATGGCATGGGTTGGAAGGGACCCCAAGGATCACAGAGCTCCAACCCCCCTGCCACAGGCAGGGCCACCAACCTCAGGCCTGGATCTACACAAGGTTGCCCAGGGCCCCATCCAACCTGGCCTTGAACACTGCCAGGGACGGGGCATCCACTACTTCTCTGGGCAGCCTGTTTCAGCACCTCACCACTCTCTCCGTAAAAAACTTCCTCCTAATATCTAATCTAAACCTTCCCTCCTTTAGCTTTAACCCATTCCCCCTTGTCCTACCATTGTCTATTCTTTTAAAAAGTTGATTCCTCTCCTGTTTGTATGTTTCCAACAGGTACTGAAAGGCTGCAATGAGGATAGAGGGGATATATCTACCCTTCCTAAAAACTACTGCTCACAGCTGTCAGCATGGTAGGTATTTCTTTATTATTTTAAAATATAATACCATTAAGATAGTGTAAAGCAACTCCATCTGCTTCTATTAATATGCTAGTGAGATAAACTCAGATACATTATGCTGTAAAGACTAGTTTTGCAACTAACAGCAGCTTTCTCTGATTGTACATTTTAACAGTTAATTCCATATTTGGCCATCCACTTTTTCCCCCACTGTTAGCTCTTTTCCTTTAAAATCATTGCAGAAGAGAGTGTTTCTAGCCAAGCTACTTGAAAAAGAGCTTCAGAAGTTTTGCCAGAACAGTACCTATTTTTCCCTCTGAGGAATTTCAGGAGGTGGCAGTAGTCCCAGCATAGGAACGGTGTTGTACAATCCCGCTTTCAACCAGTCTTCTAGGCAGTTTACTTATTGTTAGAATTCTATTTGCACTAAAATGGTCAGAAACACTGATCCCATTTAAAATAAACAGGTAAACTTCAGGGAATATGCAACTTCAGTACATCAGGGAGCTGAGGGCAGCACTAATCATCCCTACGCCGTTCACTTCAGGAGACACTAAGCCACAGAACTTGTGTAAAACATGCAAGGCAGTTATCCAGGACAGAGACTGAGTCATGATTTTAGTATTATAAAATAGAGCTGTCTTGTCTTTAATTGCAGCCAAGGCAGCTATGCTCCTTCACATCTGTCGTGTCCCTGAAGGATTATTCATTACGTATTTTCTACCTCGCCAAGCTGTTCTTTGTTACCTTGCTCACTACTGTATCCTTCAGTGGAACAGCTACCGCTATACATTATAGATATAGCCTATTTACTAGCTCACCTGCTGCAGCATGTAAAAGCTGCAGACATTCAGTTCTTATTACTGGCAATCCTCAGAAAATCTTTAATATCCATCAAATATTCTAAGATTGCCAGCTATGAAGTCCGTATGTGCCCCTGTACACTCGCAGGAAGGCCCCTTTCAGGAAAGAATTCTGGCTATCGATTGTGCTGAGTCTCCTGAGGAATTTGATGTTCTCTCTGCTCTTTTTAAGATAGCACCCAACAGTGGGAAGTCTAAGGCAGGTTTTCCAGCTGTACACACACATATTTATTGATGTAAAAAAAACCCAACAGGAAAACCTTGAAGTACATCATTAATTTTGAATAAGAAGTTATTCTTACTGGTTTCCTGCTTTTAAAGAAAAGGTGGAATATATATGCCATTTGAGAATAGAGCCCTAAGCAGGGAGCTCCTGTGAGTCACCTCTGTTCCCACTTACTGTAGTTTGTCATCAGTTAGTAACAGATGACTGAAGGGTCACAAAATAGGTCATCAATAACTCTGTCTCAATGCTCAATATTTGTAATACCTACTTCCAGGAGGTTTGTTAGATGGAGCAGAAATGCAGAGCCCCTAACAGCTGTGGGATCAGGCATACTATTACAATGCTACTGTATAATAATTATCAATAATACTATAGTAACCCATCAGTGCAGATACAAGTTTGTTTTTCTAGGTAAACTATGGAAAAAGAAATATCCTCCAGACAACAGTAACCAAACTGTACTGTGGTTAAACAGCCAAGTACAGGAAGGGAATAGTTATGAATGTGAATGATACATGTGGGCTACCACAACATGGAATGTGTATTTAAACTATTTGCATTGCTTTGCTCTGCCAGATCATAATCATGTGGTTCTGTTTGACTTTTCAACTTAGAGTTGTGAATGTATATATGCATGTGCCTGATAGCTGCTGCTTTACCCACACACTTACTACATCCTTACTACTGCAGAGTCTGCGTTGGAGGTCAAACTTGCAAATTACAGCATGTTAAATAATCAACATAAGTAAACCTCCAAATTTATGCTACATGAGATAGGTGAAGCTGAAATAACAGTTCCTAGAGTAGACTTGAAAAAGAGAAAGAATGAAGGAAAGAAATCAACAATCATTTGAAAAAGGAGCAGAGGGTTTTACACAGTGAAAGGTTTAAGGCGTAACTTAAACTGGTGGAGGGACTGACATTGCCTAATCCCATTTTCCTCCCAGATACAATCACAGGCTTGTTTCAGGTAACACGGGTCCGTTAGTTTTGCATAGAATTCCCAGGACTGGTGAGTGCAGCAGCTGTGATATAAAACCTTCCAGTCCATGTAAACCCACCAAACCACAAAGGGAGACGTTATGCCATGAGCACTAGCCAACCAAAACACATTTATGTGACTTGGAAGGTAAATATTTTCTCCTTCCACAATCTTCCAGGGTGTATATTTATCAGACATCTTAACACCAACTTGAAAACACACTCACAGTTCTTTAAATTTAAACAATGACATTTGTTGCCTTGCCTGTAGGTCTGTTGAGTTGGAAAAATTGTTTTATGTAACTAGTCTGTTTGGACTTTTGTTATTTCAAACAAGTTGAAGCACACACCTCTTCACAGAGGAGGTGCTTCAATTTAAGTTAACTTTTGGTATGTAACAGGATCACAGTATAAACTAAATTTGACTATTGGTAATTTTGATTTTGTGTTTTTGGATAATTTTTCTCCAAAGTCATACTGTTCTCTGTCTAGACCTCCTAGAGGGGTCATATTAATTGTACTTTGTTACCTTCACTTAGTTATTTCCAAATCCAATTTAAACTTGCCCTCCTCTTTGCATGAACTCTGACAAAGTTCAGTTGAAGGTTTCTTTGTGTCCTAATAACATTGGTATTCAGAGTCAATGGTTACATTGTCATCTTACCAGGAATCCTGTTTTCTTAGAAGGATTCTTACTTTTTAACAGCCTTGGTTACATCTGGTTTGTAATTATTTGAACATTATTTTATTATATACATTGTAATAAATAGTGTACTGTATGTTTTACATACTGTTCACATAGCTAATGCACCTACATGTATAATTTATAGAAGTAAAAGAGATTTCATCGGAGGCATTTAACTCTGCCCAAGTAACACAGCAGAGACTGCAGAGACAGGCTCTTCAGAACGTTTGCAAGGAAGAAAAGCTGAAAAACTGTCTTGAAATGTCAGGACATAAGCAATAGTTTTCAGTGTAGTTTGAAACATCCCTTCGCTGGAAAAGCCAAACAGCAAAGCATGATTTTTGCCTTTCCTGACTGTCCACAAACCCATCTTCTGAAAGATCTTTTCAAGTTGTTAAATTATTTCTTGGGAATTTTAAATGCTGTCTGAATTCCCATGCATTTCCCTGACAAGGGGACAAATTTGAACTTAATAGGTTACGAGGTGAGAGTAGAGCTTATAGGTAATTTACTATTTAAGCAGCTTTAGTTTAAAAGAAAATGAAAAATGTTTCTATCAATCTTCAGTTCCCTCTACCAGTAAAATCCGGATCAAATATTGCACAGAAAGAAGATACTTAGCTCTGCACAAGCTAGCCCATCCCAGTGTAGTAGCACTGTGCATGATTTAGTCTTCAGTGCTTAACAAAACTGCAACAAAAAGCATTCAGCTCTACTTGTAGGCGTTGATCCTTACTCTGCACTTCTCACTGTGTACCATTCAGTGATCCCAAGAACTGCTTGCCTTCAAGTCCCAAGTTTTTAAACACATTAGAAAAAAGTGCTACTAAAAATCACAGCCATCAGGAGGGTGTAAGGAACCAGAGACATAGAAATGGGGTGTTCAGAGCTTTGTTGAGCTGTGAGGCTACTGAGGTTGCCACCCCAATGTCACTGTGCCATTTTAGTATAGAAGGCCATCTTTGTGAGTAACAATACCCTTCAAGTGTTAATCCCTTCACAGACACTTACTGGTTTGCCATGAGAACAAGGAGCACATAAACACAAGTTTCAGTAGTGTAGCCTATCAGAAACATGAAGAACAGAACTATTAAAAAACAATTCCTCAAGAAAATTAGGATTCCTCAGTATGGATCTCAGCCTAAGGAAGCAGCCAGGGAGCAGAGTAAAAGCTTTTATTTCAGCAAGGAAACCTGAATGATGTCCAAGAAAATCACACCTCCCCTGTCCAGACTTCCAGGAATTAATGTACTTACCCCAAAGTTCACCTGCCTCTGCCATCACTCATGGTCTGAAACAGTTTTGCCACATCAGTCTATGTTGTTTTGCCCCCAGTTTAGCAAGAGGCCTCAGCAAACAAATCCCTTCTGGGTAATCACCTAGCTATCGCTGCTCATTTGCACATCACCCAGATCCATGAACTGTATTGCACCTTGCTGTGGCTAAGAAGCACGTGGTGCTGTGCAAGCACGCTCAGCAGGGATAAAGGCAGTGCCCCAGAGGAGCACATACACAGCACTGCAATGGTCAAAAGCAGGATTTTCTTCACGTGCACCATTTTCAGGACAAACATGGGGCTGCCAGCCATGTTGTTTCCACAGTCTACTTGGCCAGTGCTTCTCTTGCACAGATGGACAGTGAGACCCCTTGCTAACAGGAGTGTTTGATCAAGCGTGCGAAGACATGACTGCACTCCAAGAGAGCTGGGGCCCAGATTCTTTGGATTCAGGCTACAGGACAGTGAGAACCTGCCACGAACTTTCTGGTCACAGCGAAGCATCACAATTGCTGTCTACGGTACTGCTTCAAATAAAGACACCTGCCTGACAAAATATGGTGCTGAATTTTGTGGCTGAACAAGACAATTTTGTTTCCTAAAGGGATGGGATTACAGCCTAGTTGTGGAACAGGCTTTTGTGACCACTGGATGAGGAGGACAGCAGGAGTACCTCTGAGCACTGCTGGGCTGTGGGAGGTGCAAGTACAACAGAAGCCTCAGGAACTAGCAGCATTTCTCAATGACTAAATCCCTGTCTGGAAAGCAGAACTGACTGACCATGTTCCAGTACAGATGCTGCCATCTGCAGCAGCGACTCTTTTGAGGAAGTAAATGCATACCAGTTTGCTACTCGCAGCTAGAGTCTGGAGTAATAGCAGACAGTAATTATTGCAGTAATCACATTGAAGTAATGGAATCGAAAGTTTGAATACCAACATGCCATTACTGAAGCATGGAGTCATTCTTACCTCATAAAATTAATATGCTTTACTTGATACTGAAAGTACTGCATCCTGCAGAGACCCATTAATTAGAAGAGCAAGATTAGTCGTCATCATAGACAAGACTTACTACCTAAGAGCCATCTGCATAAGCCACTGAAGCACTGCCATGCCTGGTTGCAGTTCGTGAGGCTGGAGACTCTGAACACGAGAAAGAACCAGGAATTACGGGGTAGGGCTCAGGGGATAAACAAAGCTTAAACTGAACCAGATCAGTTATGTTTGCAAAACGTCCTGACTCTGAGACAGATATCGTAACCAAGCATTCTGAATTACACTTTCAGTGTTTCCATATTCTTAACTTGGGAATTTATGCCAGTAAGAAACAGTATGTTTCTGAAGCACATTTATCATGTCCTTCATGATAAATGTGCTTCAGAAAAGCTCTACCATGTATATTCCTTCCAGTATGGTAAAGGTTCATACTACCCTATTTTAACCCCAGATCCAGATCATTGTTATTTCATAGGTTGAACCTAAAGCTCTGCAAACCCTCACAAAAAAACCCCCTCATAATACAATACCAAGAAGCATATAACAATGTTCATCAGATGTTATTTAAAAAGCGTTCTGCCACAAACCACCCCCACCTCCATAGATATTCTAGAAACATACTGCAGTCTTCACGAAGAAAAAAGATCCAAACTCAGGAATCTTTCCTCGCACCTCTGCTTCCAACTCACATTATGACAAGTCAAACCACTTTGATTCACTAAGAACTTTTGCAGTGGCATTGTGCTGTTTCAGAGTTACGATGGTTTTATTGCCTGGTTAGTAAACAGAGTATAAACAACAGGAGCAACAGCTTTATTTCAGCAACTTCTCAACAGTATCAAGAAAAATGAGGAAAATGGAGCACAGAGGCTATCTGTATTTAGATATATCTAAACCTGTATATCTTCATGGGTTTACTCTAGAGACCTTCTTTCTTATCTTCAAAATATTTCCAAGATATTTTTTAGAATTTTAAGCCAGATGAAGTCCTAGGTATAAATTAGCTCCGAATTTAAAGATATTATCTAAAGTGCTCCTATCAGGATTTGTTCAGCTCAATGAACGATTTTTATTTAAGCATTTTAAGAAACAGTATTTTGTTGAGCAGACACAATAAACAGATAAATAATATTTCAAAAATCAGTACAAACTTCCATTTACAAAACCTTTCCAGAATTCTTCTGGAATTCTTCAGCGTTTTCAGCTGATAAAAATAAATTCTATTAATTACCCTGAAAACCAGACAGGAATAACCAGGATCCAGTCACTGGAAAGTACTTTCCCTGTGGGTTACATTTAGCTCCTTTTTTCTTTCACGTTCATCCACGAAAGCACACACTGCTAAATGAAGTAGAGATGCTTAGTAAAAGGGAAAAAGTCTCTTAAAGAGCCGGTCAGAGATTTCAACCCCCTGTGTTTAGTTATGAGGACAGGTCGGTGGATCCAGAGTTCTCCCACAGTGCCCGTGCGAAGGACGGACGTCATTTCCGGAAGCGTTTGAAGAGCGGGTGGATGTGTTTGTTGGAAGCCGCCTTGCTCCGCGAGGAGTGGTACTCCATGTACACCGTATCGTCTGCTCCAGACATGGAGCTCATTGTGCCCGCACGACGGGACATCTGCCAGCACAGGGAGAAAAGCCACACGCTCAGTGAATCAATAAACAGACCAGCTCTAACCTACTGATGGCTACTGGGCAGCACAGCTCATTTAGTGACCTTAATGCCAAAAAGTCTTTAAGTTTCTTTTTCCTGTGAGGAATTTCTATGAAGAAAGTCACTGCCTGCCACACTCCATAAGTATGCAAGCATATCTAAGATTTCGTGTGGAAAGAGACATTAGAGGGGAATTCCTAATGCATTTCAACAGAATGCCATTTAGCTAAAAAGTAACCCTAAAAATGAGTTACCACATTGTAGCTTGACTTTAACTCTTATAACAATAAATGTTTCAGGCTATTTATTTTTCTTATATCTTGCTGAAAACATCCAACTACTACCTACTATAATAGAACTTCTCTTCAAAAACAAAAGTGTCTTTTATGTTTCTGCCTTCTGGGCATGATGAAACTGGTATGATTCAAGGAGCACAGTGCCACCACAGAAGAGTATGTGCTGTGACACAGGTGTTATCTTAAAAATGTTTGAAAATCTTTTAATTGCTTTTGACTTAGGTGATTGATTTCAAAATCTGTAACAGATCCATATGATGGAGAAGGACCTGAATTCCACATCTAACCTCTATCTTGTGACTAAAATTTGAATTACTCAAATAGTGGAGTGCTAAGGCAACTTAAAAAGATCTATCTGTTCCCCAATGTTTACCAGAGATACTAAGGCATCAATGAAGGAATCACATTTAGAATTAAAATGGAATGGTCCAGTTCTGTCATATCTGTGACCATCCTTTTCAAGGTATTCTTCATTACCTGAGTTGACTTTGAACCATATTCTCCAGCAACTACTTCCTCCTCAGCATCCAGGTCAGATGCTTGTAGGACTTTCTGGAGAAGCTGCTGCTGTTCTTCTTTGGTTGAAAATGAAAGTTCTTCTTCTTCCATGCCAGCCAGTTTTGTTATTACCTAAGAAACAGAGTAGAGGACAAGGTGAACACTCTTCCTCTTCAGCATTAGCTAGTCAAAATGAAGACAAGGATTTTTTGATTCCCTATCCTGTTGGAACTCCCTTCAACTTCTATTAAAGGCCTGAACAGCTTAACACCATGGACAGCACAGGTAGATGTAAAATCCTGCTACGTGATGTACATATATATACACACACACAGAGGCACACATCACCATTGTTATATTCTAGCTGGAAATGCAAAATAAAAACGTTTGGGAAAAAAAAGAAGAAAAGAATAAAGCAAACCTCTGGACAGAGAATGTCAACCACACACTGTCCATACCAGCTTGACCAAGAACTTGACCAAAACACACACACCTCAGAAACATAATTCAACTCAGCTTCATCCTGTGGGCTCTAGATCTGTCTAGCTTACAAACTAGCACTTTAAGTTTAACAAAAGTAACCCACTAGCTTTCCAGCATAAACACTGAGGAATAAGGGGAAAAAACCCCTAACAAACTAAGATATGTGATCAGTTGCTGTCTGTGCAGCAACGTGCAACAGAGCAAAAGGGCTCTTTCAACATCTGCAAAGTTAGACACAAGGTAACTCAGCTGTTAGTTTGCTCTCTGAAATTCTCAGTAACTCATCTGATAGCCAAGGATGCAGGACACATGCCATCTTCTGGCAGTATAGTGCCATATACTCCATTAGCTGGAAAACCTCTGAAGGAATTGAAGAGCTCTCCAGCTTGTTATCAAACCCTGCAATAGGCAGCTTGCTTTCTTCAGCAGAGGTACTTTGAAAATTCCACAAGATTTTTTTCCCTGCAGTTAACTGCATTTCAGTAATCATATGTTTATACACGAGAATCTCAGTTTTCCCACTATGTTTCCAAGTTGAAGAGGTTTTGAGAAAGACATTCTAATTCAGACATTTTCCTTGATTATGTAGTGTTTCCCCTCCTCATCTTCCCTTTCAGTTTGTCTCTTCAGTCCACACAATTAGAAGCTAACTAGCTCAGTAATCTGGGCTGGGTCTTATCACAAAGACTGATAAAATACAAAGACAGTTTAAGGTAAAACAAATGTGCATTAGATGCAAAGTATTGGTTTTGAAAAACAGGGTAGTGAAACACTAGAATAAAGAACCAGTGTTGTGGGCTGTTGTCAATGGCAGTTTCTAATTGGAAAATGAATGTCTTTCTAAGAAGCATCCTAGCTTTAAGAATACATTCAGTGAAAGCAATCTGTCCTACCTGATGGCTAAAGGTCCCCTTTCTTGTTTGTTTAGGACACGTGCTATGATCATCTCAAAAATGAAGAAAAAGGAGTCATGAAAAGCAATTTTGAATTGCATTAGCCTGTTTCCAGTTGTGGTTGCAAAACAGTGCTAACATGATTCATAGAATGGAAAGAATTCCCACTGCATCATTTTTTAGGCTGTTCAACAGATGCCAAGTTTAGTTATCCCTAGTTCTTTGATACAGCAAATACTTCTGCTATTGGTTTAAAATTTAATACATCCTCCTCTACATAAAACCACAATACATTAAATAACTGAACTATGGTTAGCTAACAAAAACCCCAACTTCCCAGCAGTAAAAATCAAGCAGTAAATTGTGATTTAAAAACCAAAGTATGTGACTTAGCAAAAAACCCCCATATTATTCCAGTCCTCAGCATTGAAATAATTTACCTAAAGATGAGGTAGAGTCTCCAAATTTGGAAGAATAAGGCAGCAAACATCTGCTGGGAATGACATACGCATAGTGATCCTGGCTTGGAATGAAGAAACACAAAAGATGGTTTCTTGGAAGTTTCTTCCAGCCCTATTACTCTTTGATGCCAGCTATGACTAAGGCTTAAAGTTTGGCAAGCACAAGAAAATAGATATTCTAACATTTTGTTCCTAAACAGCAAATAAAAACCATTCCAGTACTGGTCAGCTAAAACATTACTGCAGATACTCAGCTGCCACTTGCACTACTTTTCCCATACTGCACCAAAACTCCAAGGACTCTGTCTTGCTTGCAAAATAAAATCCATCTATTTTAACCTCTTTTTAGTTCTAAAAACCAAGGCATTCGGATATAAGTAAAGGGATTTCTCTAATCTTCTGGGCTGTAGCCACACAGATGCCTTTGCTGTAATTAGCTGCAGCTTAGTACTGATCTACAATTTAGTCTAAATACAGTCAACTACAAAGCAGCAGGAGGTTCTTACCTACTGACACACCTACTTGATGGGCCACTGCTTACACAGCAATTATCTACTTCAGCACAGTTGCAGTTCAGAGAGGTTTTACCCACAGGGATGTCTCGTCCTGCCTGTATGTCAGAGGCTGCTTTGCCCCTGCACCTCGTGCAAACCGTGTGTGATTCCGTACCACAAAGCTCGAGCTTGTTCCCTAAAGGCAGATTATGGGAGCCTTATCTTTCATTCTTCTTCTCAGTGATGTTTCTTACTGGGAAGGCTTCTAATCAGAGCCATAAACTCCACTTTTGCAAAGAAATAATTTACCTAAAAGCAAGAGCTATTACGACACGTTGTTGCCTTTAACAACCCAATAGATAGGCATATGGGGCAGCCCATGGATGAAAGGAAAAATAAATGAGATACACTGAAATGTGTCAAATAAAGGAGCTTTAGTGGAATAAGATTTTATGCTTGGTAGAAGATGACATCTAGAGATAGGTAATAAACTGAAGTATCAGTTTTCAAGTGTGTCTGGAGAAATGAGGGAGCATTCAGTCCTTTACCAAAGGGGCTTTAGGGGAAAGTTCTTTCAAGTTCTAGCTCTGTTACACTGTCAACACTGAAAAGGCTGTCTATTTTGAGGAGTATATTTTAATTACAAGTCAATAGTTTCCTGCAGTAAATTCTGTCATTTTTCAATCAAATAGCATTCAACCCAGTGAGATTTTGGTGCCATACTTCATTCCATGCAGAGAAAATTACAAGAGGAAGTTCAAACTGTTGGTTGAAGCTAAATAAGCAGAGTCTGAAGGCCTCCATTAGCCAGAACAGTTTCTGCCAACACAGAACCACTGTATCATGGCTGGATCCTGACTCTTCTGTACTACTGCAGGCTCTGGACAGCGCTCTGGAACCAGTGCACAGGGTTAGTGTGTGGACAAACACCTTGGAGGAGTATTTTGTTTGGGAATGGGTTGCTAGGCACTTTGGACACATAACTTTATGATTCCCAGAGTGAGATGTATGAATGTAGGCTAGATGAAACCTACCTGTTGCATGCTGTCTTTTGCCACAAGGAAAAAAGTCTGAGACTGGAGTTCTTTGGAAATTACTTGTGACTCGTGATATTTTGGAAGTTTTGAGACTTGCTGCTGGCTGCTATGACATGAACACTTCTCAAGAAGGCTTTACAGGCAATAGGAGTCCTGCACAGACAGGCAATGGAGAAGCAGGAGCACCAACAAATCCATGCAAGTAATGCTCTGCTTTGCTCCCCAGTGGGTAACTAGTTTGGCGTCAGAATACTTACCTTTCTAGAAGCTGTACTAAGCTTTTTGGACCTACCCTCACAGATGAGAGAACAATCCTGAAACAGCTACTGCTTGTGAGCAAAACCTGCATTAACACACCCTACAACCAGAATTCTCAATATCTGACCTACTATTAACCTAAAAGAACATGCAAATTATATTCTTAGGTAACAAGAGAATAAACAGAAGGGACAAGTTACCTTGAAGCTGTAACCTTGATCTACAAGAAACCGCTGTCTCTTCGTTGAGTATGCCATTTCCTGAGTGTCTTGGGATACAAGAGAATAAAAAAAGGCATTGTATTCTTCTGCAACCATGCCTAGGAGACAAAGACACTGAGTGATTAGTTCCATTTGGAACACTGCAACCAAGAACAAAAAGGGACCTGAATACTGGAAACAGGTGTTTAAACAAGTTGACTCTCCACAAAAAACAATCTACAACTTTTAGCTGCACCCAGACCTTACATAAACTGACCCACCAAGTACACAGCATGGTAATTACGTCTCCTGTTCTTAATTTGAGAATGGGAGAAAACAAAAAACAAAACAAACCCAACCAACCAAACAAAAAAAGGAAACAGAGCAAAGTGATCACACTGGAGCTGCAAGAAGAATCTCTTCTTTATTATGCTAGACAAGGAGAAAGATTAAATTATTTTGAAGTCTATTATGCAGTTAAGAAGTGTCAACATCAAGGATTGTAACACACATCAAGGAACTTCAACACAAAAAGACAAAGGAAAAGTTTTATCAATGTAAACTTGAGCTTGAAGTGTTTTTGCACTAAAAAGTGAGACAAAGATATTTAGCTAAGAATTCATAGGGCTATTTGAAGTCCAGGATATAAAAGGCTGCTCATAATTTAAAAAAAAAAAAAACAAAACCCAAAAACTTGCAGCCCCTAAGATCTATTACTCAAGCAGTACTGTGTTCTTTTTTAAAACCCAAGGTTTCACTGAGACTTTTGTTAATTCACTAACACGGATTTTTTAATGCATTTTCAAACAAAGCTTCAGCTATAACAAGCACAAACTGCACATAAAGTGTGTGCAGATCTTAAGTGCAAGTAGAAAGTGGTTTTAAGAATTATTTTTCTAAACAAAGAGCTCCTTATATCTTTTGCAAAAACACAACTAGTTGGAAAAAGTGAGAGTACCAAAGAACAAAAAAATTCCTTTTCTTTCAGCCTTTTTTTTTCTGTTCTTTGGAAGTTTTCCCAACACAAAGCCCTATTGACCCAGACCACTTCATTTTCATCACTGCTGGAGAAATTTAAGATTCTCTTTGACTAAAACATAAATCCAAGAGCAATATAAAGAAATATTTTGAACATCCAGTTTCTCTGCAGTTCTGTGGTTACCACGATCCAAAGCCCACAGCTTAACAATCACCTCACTCACCTTTTTTGGCTCTCAGCACCCGTCCCAGTCTTTGAGCCTCCTGTCTTCGAGAGCCGCCATGGGAAGATATCTGGATCAGAACATTGGCTTCTGGTAGATCAAAGGAAGTGTCACCTACCTACAAGACAGAACCATCCCCTGAGCAGCATCTTATTTCCATATATCATAAAAAAAAACTTAGTACAAGTTTGTGAGTTGCAATACAAAGATGTCAAATATACCATATGCACGTCTATAACTCTCTCACTCTGAAGATGGGCACAATGGCACACTGAATGTCCTCTACTTACTTTGGAAATGAAAATAGTGTTGATTTTTGGATTGTGCTTGAAGTTTTGTAGAATTTGCATTCTTTCTCCTTGTGCAGTAGGACCATATATGTAGGGTCTGAAAAGAGCAGAACATACAAATTACATCAATTCAAGATTTCTCAAGCATTTCTTGTGAGGTACGAAGACAGCATGGCAGGGAGTGCAGTCCACATCTGAATTCATTTAAAAACAAAGCAGATTTTGGTACAACTTTCCGTTTACTTTCAGCTTGTTTGGCTCTTTATGGCAGCTACTCACTTGTTTGTGGATCCCTCTGCAGCAACCCAGTCTGCCAGAAATAAATTCTGGCAGTTAGAAATGTTTTGGAATTAGGTGCACCAACGCTGCAATAGATGAACAGACTGAAAACACTGGCTAAGCCTACATGAAAGACCAAAGGCAGCTGTTAACATAAGAGATTTTTTCCCCTCAAATCTACTGACTTAGCACATTGACAGCTGCAACTTCTGCTTCCTAATTAAATGCTTAAAAATCCAGGCTTCTCCATCAACGATATGCTGTCACAAGCTGCCTCTTGGATGTTGTGTTGGGAAAATTATTTTTGCTTTTGAACTTAATCTCTCACCCCTCCTAATACCTTCTGGACCCACTGAAATGCAAACAAGGTCCAAAATGTTCCATGGCCACAGCAGCACTTCACCTCAAGTTCCTAACGTTTGACGATGAATCACCAGGAGCATTTATTATCCCAACCCAGAAGCCCACACAAACTCTCAGTCACCCACAGACTTCCCAAGTAACCTGGGCTGTGGCAAATTTTCCAAGACTGTCTCTAGAGCCTGGCTGTTTCCTTCCTGCCTGAGCAGAGTTTAAAAAAAACCCCAACAAAACAAACAACAAACCCACAAAAAACCAAGCTGGAAATGGCAGAGCCCACACAAATTGAGGCACGTCGGAGTGCACAGCCACTGCGTTTTTACCTCTTGCACTACTCCTCCAAATATGCTTATTAACAAGCATCTCCAAATAACAGGAATCAAGTTCTACAATTTCTGCTTTGC
Source organism: Zapornia atra (assembly GCA_013400835.1). Classification (NCBI taxonomy): domain Eukaryota; kingdom Metazoa; phylum Chordata; class Aves; order Gruiformes; family Rallidae; genus Zapornia; species Zapornia atra. The sequence continues at coordinate 28,814 of VZTU01026316.1, forward strand.
TCACCCTTCCGTACATCACTTCTAACACAAGGAACCAACTCAAATGTTTTGTTTAACTTTGAATGTTGCACACACATGGGTGGCAGCTGAACATAAACACGCAGAGTACACCAGTTTTCTATTCTTGTCAACTAACTCTTGTGTGTTGGCACCTCTTGCTTTCTTTACAACAAACTTTATTCTAGTTTTTCTTTTACCAAACAACCCTCATCACCTGGAACCTGATTCTTTTATTTAGCAAAACCAGAATTTAAAAAAAACACAGCTAAAAAATGAACGTGGTAAATGAGTCAACTCTGAAACTGTGCTGCTGTTGTATCGGTAGCATTTAGTAACATTTTAATCCTTATTTGAAATTTCATTTAATATTTAAATTGTGATGATTTTAATCCCAAACAAAACTTAAACAGATGATTTAAACTGAAACTAATACTTAAGCGTTTGTGAGCCTTCTGTTTCTTAAAGCCACCAAAAAAAGGATTTAAACACAATTTTTTAAGAACAGAGTAACTTATAACTCCTGGCTACCAATCCTCTATTTCACCTGCCTGGGATCCTACTTGACACTGATTCACTAACACAATTACCCTCCTGACAGAGACACGCAATGCTAGACTGATTTTTAATTTTTTTGTTTTTTAAATGACCCTTCTTTCCCCACTGCAAAAAGATATTTGAGGAATCTGCAAAGAGAGGCCCTTTTTCCATTAACTGACATAACTGTCAAGGCCAGTGGCACACAACTTCAGAAACAGTAGCGTAAACGTATCAGTAACACCAGTAAAAACCAGTCAGCACACGAGCTATACAACACTGGATGACAGACCCATGACAGAGTAAAAGCTGGCTAAGCAAGCCTGAATTCTGTGGCCCCCAAAATTAGTCAAAAGAAGTCCTGATGTCATTGTGCATGGTCTTTCCCTGCCAGTACCAGGGGAATGGGGGCAAAGGAGGAGCAGGCAGAAACCTTTGCTCACTATATAATGTGAGGAACAGAGGTACATTCATTCAATGTGAAAAGCAAGTACCTAATGTGAGAAGCAAGCAGCTAATGTGAGAAGCAAGCAGCTAATGTGAAAAGCAAGCACCTAATACTTCCCTACTGCTTTTCCCCTCGTGCTCTACAGCATCTACCCCACTTAACAACTGGTTTGCTACTCAGCAAGCACCCTCTCCCATCATCACCTGTGGTAAAGGCTCTTTCTGTGGTTCACTGAACATTGCTTAGAGACATTCCAGAAGCATCATTACAGCTAATCTCTGTCCAGGCTGATTATAACAAATGATGAAAGAGACCGCGGGTGTTGGAATTCCTCCAGCACCATTAGCTCTGCTCACTATTTGATGGCACAGTGAGTCTGCACAACATGGCTGTTAAACTACAGTCAAAACTGATCGTGAGTTTTGGAAAGTGTAAGGCTTGTCTGTGGTTTCACTAAGAAGTACTGCTGAATTTCCTAGACATGAAATCATACAGAGTCATAAAGCCACAGAGCTTCCAGCCAACAAGGCGATATTTGGGCTTGTCAAGGGATGAGGCCAGCTTCTATGCTTATTTTCCCATATAACTGCTCTACGTATGATCCTGGCAAACACTCTCTCTGATCATCCCTCCCCAAATCCTGCAAACACACTGATGCTAGCCCTTCATTAAACTCTATTTGTACAACCTGCCATAACTGCAGTCATGACAGTCATTTAAGGTGGCCAAGGAGCTCACAGAAGCAATATCCTTCCATTTATTAGACCACTGCAGTCGTTCTAGGCAGTGCATGGTACAGCAGATTCCCCCAAAAGTTTGTCTTAAGTTTTTTAGACAAGGTGAAGACGTTTGAAGAACCTGAAGGGGAATGCCCAGAGTCCCGAAAGATCCAGAAACTTTAAAACCTTTGTCTCAGAGAGACAGGAGAAGGTACCAGCCATTTCAGAAATAGTTCTAGTGATTTTTTTAAAAGCACCTCATTTTCCCACTGGTTTTTAATAACAATAATGGAGATGGAGAAATACTAATGGTCTTTCTCTGGAATCTTGGATGAAAACTCCTCTGAGGCTGGTACTAAATAGAGATTCTTTTCAAACAGTTCTACTCCAAAATAACATTGCAGTGTCAATAGAATCCATCCATAAACACTTCCACAAGCTTCTTTTCATATAGGAGGATTGGAGTTAAACCAAACTATTACACAAAATGTTTAAAGACTAATGAAAGCTGTGAGATTACAAGGGAACTCTCCAGGAAGGAGGAAAATAACGGAGGTGCTCTGGGTTGGAAACACTTACTTCCCAAGCCTGATTGCATACTCCTTCAGTGCAAACACGTTGTCAGCAAATACGATGATTTTATCGTTCCGCCGCTCATGAAACTTGATGAGGAACTGGCAGGCTCTGAACTTGTTTGGGTTCATGGTGTACAGCAGAATTCGTTTCTTTGTTTTGATAGCTACGTATTCTCTGTAAAATTCAGGTGACATTGGGCACCAAACCTAGAATTACAAAAACATAGGCACACACACAAAACAAGGCTCTGTTATTTAATATATTCCAGTGGGAATTGGGAAGTTACTGGGGGAATAATGATGCCTCACAGCTGCCTGCATAGCGCAGGCCACAGATTTTAACACAATTTCTGTACTGGTTGGTGCAGTCCCCAGCAGCGCAGCCAAATTCTTTTTTACCTTACCACTACTCTGGCCTTCAAAAGTGCTTTGGCAGGAAGATCCACGATAGAAATCAGCAGTGGGATTGGAACAAGGCTGGAAGATATTTCCTTTATGTTTCACACTTAATAATTTGACTGAATGCTATTGTTTTTTACAGAGCGATAATTAATGGAATGAACTGTCTGTGTAATCTCCCTGTCACAGCAGTCAAAGCTTTTTCCATAGAAATTAATTTTCATCCATATTCTGAAAGCTGAGACACACATTGAGTCTTAATTACAGAAGAAACTTACCAATCTTTTCTTCATATACCCACAGAGGAGGGACCTTCATTTTAACAGCTATCCAGTTGACAAATTTCAAAACACTGGGATTGACTGACTAGAAGTTTTCAAGAGGTTTCCCTAAGCAATTATTTTATTATGTAAATACATGTCACAGTACTGCACAAGTCTAGACCTACTGAGATATTTTTAATACTGCAGCATGAAAATAGAAGAATTTATGACGTTTAAGAGTTTATGCCAATGAAATAACACCATCTGTAGTACGTGCAATTTAGAAAACACTCTGGTGTACATGAGTTATTCCCCTACAGCCATTGCACAGTACAAATTACTGCAAAGAAAAACCTCTTTCACAACCATCCTCCAGCTGAGGAAGTTATGTGACAATTTACAGGAGGTTATTTAACCTGATTCATTCTGTACTGCTAAAACATACTTTTTTTTGTTTCAAAGTGTTTCTTCCAGTGAGTTAAATGCTAGATGATGGTTTCTTTCATCCTTTGAAGACATTAACAATAAATTTATGCACTGAATAGGCTCCATTGTTATTGTATGCTGTCTACATAAAAGATTTAAAATTCTTAAATCAGAAGAGAGTATTTCCAAGCAAGAATGAGATATGAATACTGAACATCTGATAGTAGTAAAATAATGTATGTATTGCTCAATGCCTCTGACTACATGGCAAGCTGAATATACTTTGATTTGTATATGCACTCTCTTCTGGATTTAGAAATGGAGAAAATCTACTTCTCACCCACACAACCTTCCCATTTTTACCTTATGCAAGACATGCACGCCAAGCCAAAAACTTAGCAGGGCAGCTGGGAAAGGGGTTATTTGCAAATTTAAAAACTCTGAACACATAGTTAAAGAACGGGCTTGTTCTCCTTTTTTAAACTTCTTTTCATTTTTTAACAGTGCCACTTGTTCTCTTTTAGAGCAGTGCCAGAGCAGTACCTGCAGTGACCATGACCTGCTTTATCAGACAGCAGCACTGCCCTCTCTTGCCACCTGGAGAGAACTGCACTGAAAGAGCAGACCAGGCATCTGTTTTGGCTAGGAGGAGTAAGGCAAGTAGATTAAAGATGCTACTTCCCAACATCTCAAGAAAATCCAAATAAACACACAATGCAGTTGTGTATGTACTAGACTTGTTATGTAGCAGCCACTGAGTTGTACCACCGAAGGTTATTCCAAAACATTGGCCAGAAGAATGTAACTGTGTAGAATTTTCATGCCATTCAGAAGAAAGGCAGCCCATGCTTGGCTTTTCAATGTCTAAAGGGCAGTTCAGGGACTGAGAAGAATTACACTCCCAAGGCAGAATTAACTAAGGGCCTGGACAGTCAAATTTGAATTTGAAGACTGGTTACTCTCCCTTCAACCTAGTTGTTTTCTAGATGTTCTTTACCTATTACTTAAAAATTGCTGGGTTGGGTTTTTTTTTTCTCCTTGTACAACCTCTAATTTGCAAGAAGTTCAAAAGGGAAACAGCTGACCTGCAGCTGCATCTACTACCAGAGCTAGGAAGAATTGCATGAAATTAGCAAGGCAGGGTTTTAAGAAACAAACAAAACCCCAACAAAGCAAATCAACAGCAAAGAACAAAACACACACAACCCACCCAATTAAAAATAACCCCAACAATCAACAACAACCACCAAAAAACCCCCAACCCCAACCAACCCAATAACAAAAGGCAAACCCCCCAGGAAAAACCTGAGACAGTTAAATCATGAAACTACCACAGCATGCTGCAGCTGCAAGAACACCTTCCATTCACTGGGAATCCCAACAAACTCATAAAAAAGAAACCCACTGATGGTTACACAAAACCCACATCGAGCTCAAATGACTGAGGGCTTGGAAAAGTACCAGAAATAACAGATACTTGCTCTGTTTTAAAACTCTTCCCATGACAATTATCAGAGACACGACACTACGTTAGACTGTAAGTCTAACAGCAGAGTTCCTTTAATGTTCCAACGAGCCTGTGTGAAAGTTCCACTTCTCTGGTACCGGATTTTTCCTCTCACCCATATGCTGGAAAGATCTGGGGTCACACACAATTACATTGGAAAGAAATAGGAAGATCCAGACCTATGTTTTCAATTTTCACTCTCATGCATTAAGGCTTGAAATAAGCAGGTGGATTTGGGGGTTTTTTTTAATCCTACTATACTTCTTTGTTTTAACAGTTAGAAGAATTTTCCTCAAACAACTACAGACTGTCTACCAGCTGAAGTGTCTGAAAAGCAGCTTCCAGCACACCACCTGATGCCATGTTCCTCGTAACACGGTGTTATGCTACCTCAGAGAACTCAGCTCAAGATACAAAGTCAAGTCAGACAACAGCAATATCAAACTAGGTCAATGATACTGCAACCATTCTTCACACATCCACATGCTGACTTGGAGACAGCCCATCAAGCACGGCAATCCCCATAAAGACTGCTGAAGTCACTCTGAGGAACACATGGACACTGGATTTCCCACATGTTCACAGTGACCACAAACTGCCTTGCCTAAGTGACAAAATAAAGGAAAAGTCACAAGGGAACCCATTTTTCCCAGTTAAACACGTAGAATTTTATACATCTTCCTTAACAAAAGAAAAGGAAAGGTTATAAGCATGCTAAACAAACACCAGTAGTACCAAAAAGCAGAGCATCACCTCAGCACACTGGACTTTAGCAATGTAGCCGCTGTTCTGCAGCTCCATCCAGTTGGCTTCATAGAGCTTTGGTCCAATCAGGAAGTTCAGGTCAACAATTTTATCATCTTCTCTGACCAGGGTAGCAGTCAGCCCCAGCTTACAGTGAGCTTGGACAATAGTGAGCACACGTCTGAACATTTTTGCTATGAAATGCAAGACAAATGTTCTGTTTACTTTCCTGAACAGATTTAGAAGACAAACACTGCAACTTAAAAACCCACTTTCATCAGCTCCTGAACACAAAGCAAGCACAGTGCTGGGAGATTTTACCCCGTCACTTACACTTCTAACAAATCTGTGTTACAGCAAAGCTGACTGCAACTTTAGTTTCCATCTTCAGGGTACTCTGAAAATCCCAGTAAACCTCCTGGCATTTGTATTATTTCCCAAGAGAAAATTAATATACCCCGAGGTTACAGGGCTTGGTTTAGGTCACACAGTATTTCACAGAAAGAACTATGACATGAGGACTCTTGGGTGATTCTGTCACATTCAGGACCTATAGTACGTGGCAGCTGCTCATCTTTAGCACTGCTAGAGATCCTGTAATAGCAGAACCTAAAGATGCAGCAGAGACTCTGTACCTTCCCTTTTGTGAAACCAAGAAAGAACAGAAGTGACAGAACCATGGCAGCAATATGCTACTTCAATAAAACGGCAGTTAATCATCAAGGTCTACTTCTGAAATCTATCGTTTCTGTAGACACCAAATTATATTCAAATGAAATCATCAGCACAAGGTAGAGCATCTAGCAGAATCCTGGATAGTATTTTTAGCCAGGATTATTCCACAGACACTTTAATACTACATTATTGCTTTCCAACAGCATAGATCTCAATTACACAGTAATGCCGAACACAGTAGCTATTTCTGGACAGTAATCACTATGGTAACTCATATTTTATTGAATCGAGAAAGATATTAACTGCTAGCCTAGAGTGGTGCTACATCTCAAAAGAAAAGAAGGCAGATGAATTCCTCTCCTGTTCCAAATTTGTCTACAGCAAAATTATATAAATGTAGTTCAGGTATCTTAAGAGTGTGTTATCAACCTGCACAGAAGGTGGTGGCACTTGTATTTTACACTGCCATTGTAGAAAACGTGGTGTCTAGTTTGAGGGATTTCAGAAAACTAATGGTCAGCTAAACTCTGTAGTATGGGGGAAGGAAAAAAACCAGAAGAGAAAAGAAAGAGAAAAGAAAGGAGAACAAGGCAGTTTACTCCCACTTCTCTAAGTGCACTGTAACATTTGACAGCGTATGTAGCACGAAAGGTTCGCGCATCACCTCCTTACCAGGGATCGTATGCACTTCATCGAGTATCATAAGGCCCCACTCCTGACTTTTAAGCCACTCCATGACTCTTTCTGCTTCCCAGGATCTTTTTGTCGTGTGCCCCAGCATGGAGTAAGTGCTGATGGCAATGGAGCAGCCAATGGGCTTGTCTTTGGCGTCGGATGTGAACCGGCATATCTGACTGTCGTCGATGGTGGACCACATCTTGAACTGGGCTTTCCACTGCTCGACAGACACGGCAGAATTCCCCAGGACCAGACACCGCTTGCGGACAGTACACGCAGCTGTCACTCCCACCAGAGACTTGCCAGCACCTGCAGAGGAAGAAGAGCAACATTCATCAGTCATCTGCCAGGTACCACGGGAGTAGGAGCAAAAGGAATGCAGTGAGAAGGTAGGAAATTATCTAAGGGCAAATTCTCTTTTTTAACTTTACTGTAAGAGTACTGGCTCCTGAAAAGCCAGCTGGAGCGTCTACTGGACACGTAACTATTTTCTCAAGAAAACTGTTGTAAACAACAGCTTTGCCAATTAGATACAAACTTTTAAATGCTTTCTGAATGTCAAAAGCATGTTAATTCCAGGTGGCTCCAAAACACTTCCCCTAGCGATGATTTGTCGCACTACCCTCATCAGTTATGTTTGTTCTCCCAGACAGCAAGCCCTTAAATCTTTCCAGCCCTCCTCCACACTTCTTCCAGCACCCCTTACACAGTCTCTCAGGCCCTTGACATATATTTGCCATGTGCCTCTTCCACCCCAATCACAATGTCACAGGCATGCAGTCTCCTGTTCCCTCCCTTTTCTGTTGCTTCCTGTAGGATGTCCCAGTCTGCACATTCTTCATTTCCTTCTCAAGTTCCCTTGTCCAGAGCTTGACCGTGAAAGCTCTTTTCTTCCTCACACCCCCCTCGTGCCATATTTCTGTCCCTATTCCCCCCTCTAACTCTCTTCCCGACCCAGAAGCAAATTATGCCAATGCCAACAGTTTTACCTTTCACTGGAAGATCAGCAGAACAGGGAAAGAACAATGTAACCTGAGGGTCCCACAACTCAAACCAGTTACTCCAGCACTACAGGGATACTGACAGCACTGGGGCAGATGCCTGACAGCTCTAACAACTGGGCTCTTCCCCACCACAGCCTCACCACACAGTCACTAAAATCCAAGAGCTGTCCTTACTACTGTTTGAAATCTAAGCAGCTCTCACATTTGGAAGTTAATTTACACCAGGAAAATAAAGAACAAAATCTCCCAAAATCAACCCAGCAACTTACCACATGGCAAGACAATAACCCCAGATCTGGCTCGTCCATTTCCAAACATCTTCCTCAGGCTTTTCTCTTGATAGGGCCTCAGGACAGCTGTAGGCTTCAGATCAATATTAATATCAGGATTCACAGAATCATTCCTGAAATCATATTCTGCCAACAAGGGGTACTCCAAGTGGATACAACGCTTCTGAAGTTCTTCAATCATCTCCTGAAGAGGAAACAAAGCTTCAGATGGTAAATTCTCCACATCTGACTTCTTTTCTATCAGATCTCATACTAACCATGAGAAGTTACATTCAGTTTTTATGCTCATGAAGGCTGCAAGAGTTTATTCATGACCACCCCACCCCCCTCAAACATCGTAATTATCAGTCAATACTAGAGAGGACTCTTCAGACAGATGGAAGAACTTGATGCATTCATCTCAGATGTGCTGTTCCTCTGGCACTGACTAAACTACGCCCTGAATCCTGCAGCAAAGGGCTGCATAACAGACACAAAAGGCCCTGTGTGCTGCACAGAAGAACCTACCAAAGCTGCACATCTGTTAACTGGAAAACCCCGGTAATTACGTGGGTATTCCACCCCAGTGAGGGGCTGGTTCCATCACCAAGAGATGGGTGGGTTGTTTAAAAACAAAAGAGCTACTAAGGTATCTTTTTAAAAATCCCCACTAACACACCACTAGGATCGCTGAGTCCAGAAACAACTTGAGAACTTTTACAAAAGCTCTCTGAAGGTCCAGCCAGGTCTGTGCCCCAACCTCCAGCTCCCCTTCTCCAGCTATGAGATCAGGACCATCAGGAGTTCCTTCTGCAAATACGAATCCAAAACAAAACCAGGACGGAACACTGCCAAAGCCCAAAAAAGAACTGTCTTGCGGGCAGGGAAGGAACAACACCCAATCTGCTACCCTCTCTACTGAAGAGGAAGATCCTAAAATTTTGGAAAGAAAGAGGAAAGAAATGTTAAGTACTTCCAGTGATCTTCCCTATCAAATAAAGAGCCACAGCACTTTGAGTTCTCATGTTCATTTTAAGTCCTGGGCAATCCCAGGACTACAGATACAGAGACTAGAATAGTTGTACCTGCTTGACTTCAAAAGATACTGTCTGCGTTTCCTCCTCCTCCTCCTCCTCATCTTTGTCCATCTGTTCATAAAACTCAAATAAGTCAGCTGGGACATCTGGCTTATTCTGAGCATCTGTCCCCTGTGACGTTGATGGACCAAAGCCACCTTCACTGGATTTGGAAATCTGAAATAGAGGGACAGGAATTTTCACCAAGGGTTTTGATAGAGACACTTCCCCATGCTTCCCCCCACCTCTGATTAGGGCTCATAAGGGAGGCAGAGATCATTGCTGATAGAACTGAAAGCAACTGCTGGTGCAACAAAGAAACAATAACCCTTCCACATAACAAGTTTATTGAACGTTAATTCAATCCCATTAAACGTGCCCAACGTACCGCTGATTTGCTTGTGAACGTCTCTGTAATGAGCTCTGTTTCCTCACCCTCAGCGTTTCTCAGGCGACACTCTTTAATGACGTGGTCCTGCAGAAGCTGCTGAATGACATCGGGGTGGGTACTTTCCACAAAATACCTAAAATCAAGAAAAACACCCCCCCACACACTGATCAACCAAATAACATACAGAAAGAGTGGCACAGATACTTAAAAGTCTATCTATCCTAGGTGCATTCTCAGGTACCCATCCTGGGGGCAGTAATTTAAAAAATAAAGAAATTCTGGCAATGGAACTTTTCAGCAGGTGCCTCATACCAAAATCAACACATACCATGCAGTCACCCATCCTGTTCCAACGCTCTCCCACATAGCCTGAGTGGGAAGACACCAGCAGAACTGCCTGGAGAGCGCTCTTACATCTTAGGCGACTTTTTTGAGACTAGATTGAGGTCAGTCTGAAATCACTGGATGTGGTGTTTGCTTTAAAGTCCTGCCCACAGGACCAAAACAGCCCAAGAGACAAAACCCCGAAACGCAAACCATCTGAAAAAGCCAAGTAGCACATCCTGAAATGGATGGATGCCAATGGATGCACTTATCCTTCCCAATGAGGCAGAACATGTGAGACTGAAGGATAAATCTGTCTAACCAGGCTCAGAGACATTCCTCACAAAGGAATACGTAAAACAATTACCTAAAAACCTTAAGGATACATTGCAAGTCCGAGCAATAAAGAAACAGGCTGGAGTATGTAATTCACAACCTGTTCTTTAAGTCTAGCAACAGCCACCAGCAGCTCACGACAGCCAAACTGAATTCACTGACCAACGCATTAAAACACTTCCAACCACAGAAAAAGTGACGCTGTGTTGACGACACTACACTCAGCTGGGAGCCAGAGGGCTCGACAGCTAGAGAGACCGCTCCTTTACACACAGCTGTGCTTCCGGAGGGCATCCTCTGCTACACCAGGCAAGGGAGACGCTGCTTACCTGTTATGTTTCAGCACCAGCTTCACCTTCCCGTAGCTGACCGTACAGAGCTATGAACGAACAAGCGCAGTCATCAGAATACACAAAAGAGCAATTCTGGGCTTGGGACCAAATGCCACCGTGCAGTTAAGGTCCCTCTGGGGAAGGACAGTGCCATAAAATGTCATAGATTTGTTTAGTTTTATACCCAGATTCCAATCTGCTTACAAGACTGAGAGCACAGGCGTGCAAGGTAAGGCAGGATAGGGCAGGCTAAGTTTTACGGTGCCCAGCTATTCCACACTGCTTCCCACCCTTGCAGGCTTCTTCCAGAGCAATTATTTCCCCAGACACAATTCCTATGGGCTGAACGCCCCCATGCAAGCACTTGGGCACACTCCATTTTCCTTCTTAAAAAGTATAAACCCACCACAGGATGTGTTCTGAAAACAGTATACATGCAGCAATATGCTACAGAAACAGACAAAAAATTAGATAAAGGTCTCTTGAAACAGTGACAAAAGAGAGAAAGACAGTGAAAACAACATATGATTAAAAAAAGAAGTCAATTCAATAGATGCAACTGGCAAAGGGTTTTGCTAGTAGCATAAAATATACTTCCAATGCCACTAAAATGGCCTTACCTTGATAAACTGAATTATTCCATCCGGGACGCCCGTCTTGCTCAGTTTCTGCAAGTAGTCTGTGATGTCGCTTGTCTGCAGGCCAACGCTCACAGCAGCATAGAGCGAGTAAGCAGTCAGCTTGTACTCGTGGATGTGGGTTGGCCGGCACACAGGCTCAGCAATGGCAACCAAGAAGTCCTGTGCGTATTTGTAAACTGGAGAAAAGGCTTCCAGAAAGATGTGGCCATCAGGAGCCTGCAGAAGTAAGAAGAGATACTGAAGGCACAAGTACATCAGTTAACAGAACCAGGAATTCCTTATACAGCGCCGTAATGACATAGAGAGGGCCAGATGCTTCGGTAAGCGATCCATCACAGGGCTTCAAACTAAACACTTGCCCTAACAACAGGGTTGCAAGAAAAAGAAGAAAGGAGACACGCGAACGCCCAGCTTTCCTCCTCTGAAAGGGTCCAGACATTGATTTGTCCATGTCCCTTCCATGGCACTGAGAATAAGCTGCACCCAGGTCAGCGAGGCTTTGACAGACCAACACGTCAAGGTATTTCTTCTTTCTTAATGCTAAGCAAGTTGCTCGAGCAGAGCCGGGTTTCCAGCCCTGCTCCTCCAAAACAAAACTCCCCGCTCATTTCACGTGGAAAAAAACAGAAGAAACAAGGGAAGGTAGCACTTGTGTGCTGCAGCATTCAGTAACAGACACCCTACAGATGCTGGCAGGGCTGCCACCTCCTCCCCACCCGCTGGTACTACCAGCTGAGCTTTGCACAGGTGCGCTAATGTCCCTCTTGGGGTTGAAAGGCCAAGCAGTGCCAGCCACACGAGGTACAATCAGCCTCCCTTAAGGCTGCTTCGCACCAACTTACAGACCGCATTGCTGGGTCACTGCAACACTGAAACCCACTAGTGCCAGCGGCCAACGCAGCCACCTCCACAAGCTGTTTTACCTCCCCCTCCCCCCCGAAACACCAGGCCTCAGGTCCCCCACTACCCCAGCCGGTCAGTGTACACCCAGCACGGGAGGGACCTACAGGCAGGCTGCTGCCGCCGGGACAGTCCTTCCTCAGCGTGGGCAGACACGCTCTCGGGCGGCCTCAGCCCCGCAGCGACCATCGGCCCGGTCTGGGCCCGCTCCCCCCACTCCGCACGCACACCCCTTTTATCCCCGTGTCCCCGCGGGGGCGGCGGGACGCCCCGCGGCTCGGTCCCGGCCCCTGCGCGGGGGGGAAGCGCCGCAAACGGGCCGCTGCCCGTTTCCCGCACAGACCCCGCCAAGCGGGCGGCCCCACGCACCGCCCCACGTACCACCCAGAGGGGCCGCGAGGCGTGGTCGGCCTTCAGGGGCATCTGGTGCCTGTAGTCCTTCGCCCCGTACTCGTCCACCTTGGTGCCGCTGTCCTCCACCTGCTTCCCCGCGGCGGAGGGCACGGCCTCCTGCGACTCCTTGCCGGGAGCGTCGTCCTCATCCTCTTCGTCGTCATCGTAATGGCGCTTCTTGGACTTCTTCTTATCTGGGAGCAAAGCCGGAGTTCGGACAGGCCGCTAACCGGCCCCAGAGCGGAGCGGCGCGGCCCTGCGCCCCCGGGACCCCCCCCTTTTCCCCACCTCCCAGCGCGCTCGCCACCCCGGCCGCTCACCGCGCTCCTTCCTGCCCATGGCCACTGCACGCCAGCGCCCGACCCCGCGTCACTTCCGCAGCGCGGGGATTGCGTTCCGGGGCCGGGCCGCCACAGGGGGAGACGCGGGGGAGGAGGCGCGGAGAGNGGCAGAGCGGCCAGCGGGGCCAAGGGGAGCAGTGGCAATAACGGCGGCCGCGTTCCGCGCCGGGGTGATGGCACAGAGGCCTGAAGAGAGACTCGACGCCAGCGTTGTCCCTACAGAGTGTTTTAATATATTTCTAAGTACAATTCGTGTCTGATTCTGGAAATACAAATACATCTGAATGGTTAAAAACAAAAATTAAAAAAATATTTTGAACATCAGCCAGCTGAAAATATATTTATCTAGTAAATCATCTCTCAAAGCTTTTATATATTTAATCGTCCTAACTAAACATAGTACCCTTAAAAAACAAGTTCATAAAAATGTAGAAACGAAACCGTGGAACAAGATTACTGGGATATATACATCAACACACACATCCAAGGCATACACAGAGCTACAAGGGGGCGGGTTGCTTTTTCGGTGGGTTCCTTTACCTTTGGAAGGTCGTCGGTCCAGCGGAACCAGTACACTCCTGAGTTCCTCAACCAAGACAACCACAGGCTTATTATCTTTTTAATTGTTTAATTAATTATCTTTTTAATTGTTTTTTATATCTTTTTTTTTCTTTTTTCCTTTTTTTTGTGGTTTTGTTTTTTTTTTTTCCAATACAGAAGCTATTCCATGTAAAGCAGCAACAGCGGGGTGCGGTTACTGGCAGCAACACCTCAAAAGCAGTATCACCCCCCCCCCACATCCAGACAGTAGTACGTTGCACACACACGTGATTCTCATACACCCATCGACAATTGGTCAGAGTATTAAATCAGTGTACAAATTAAATATTTCCAAAAATGTGCAAAAAAGTCAACGTTGATAGAAAAAAACACCTTTGTGTACATACATTACAAACTGTGCCCAGCATTCAACTGAGAGTAAAAACATTTACAGTGAGAAACCGATAGATTAAATAGAGAATTTAATGGCTACGTAAAAATGTACATTAGATCGAGTAAATTTACAAATTTTTATTCATAGCTTCATGAAAACTAAAAGCCTACGTTCCGATTCATCTGAGTCTCCTCCACTTATGTACAGCCATACTCCTGCGAGGTCTGAGATGACAGATGCTATAGGCTTTAATAAAATCCTTCCAAGTTTAGGATGACATCACTTTTTATGCTATCAACGAGAAACAAACACTAGGGAACCGACAGTCTAACGCCTGTTGAGGAAAGAAAAAGCAATCTGTGTTTTAAATCCACATGACAAAACCTCTAGGGAAAAGGGTCGCCTTGTTTTGGGGTAAAAGGCATGACAACCCTCTGAACTACTTCCCATGAACATCTGCTCTGGAATTCTCTCGGCAGAAGTCCCTGGCCTCCAACCCTCGTTGGTGGACTCAACGCAAGGGCTGAACCATAAGATACAATTTTAATGTGTTTCATCCAGTTCCTCTCCCTTTAGAAGTAAGTTTATGAAAACGAAGACTCAGCCGAAGCGCAACTGCTGGCATTGGTGCTTTGAAACACAAGAAACTTCATGCCCTCCACCCCCATCTACCCCAATTATGTATGAGAGGACCCTGCTGGGGAAAACCCAGGGGCTGCTCCAGCAAGCAGGGAGCTGCAGTGTCCAGGGTTCAAGTGCTGGAGCCCCGGCATAAAGCTCTACATAAACTCGCACCTAACGTGGGAGCCACCAGTCACCTCCACCTACGTGGTATTGAACTTACACCAGTGAGAACAAAAACCAAACCGTGCCGGCCAAGTGGGGGGAATAAAGAGAGAAAGGGACTCCTTTGTTCCCAATACAGGATTTCTGTGTGGAAACCCCGGGCCGGTAGCACTGCTGCCTGCCCCTGTCGGGGTGCCGTGGCGGGCAGGCAGCACGGACACCCCCCTACCTATGGGTGACATTTGGCTGTCACGTCAAGCGGACTGCTTCCCAGCAGCAATGAAACCCTCTCACTACGGCACACAGAGCGGGTCAGGTCACAATCTACTTATCTTTATGGCGTTGCTTAAACGTCCCCAAGCTCAAACCCGGCAGTAAAGGCACCAGGTTTAGTCGCCAAGCTTTCGCATTGCTTTTAGAATAACAAGAAGATTTACGTTAGAAAGAGTTCTGAAGAGCAAACTCTTCATATTTTAATGCTAGCATGAATTTTGCACATCAAAACAGCAACTATGAACACCCAAATCTCTTGAATATGGGCAATGTCTACCACTTGTTACTAGTACCTGCTTCACTCAGTTAGCAATAGCTTACTGACAGTATATACGTACCTATAGGTAACAGTACTAATCCATGAAACATCACTTTTGGCTATATGTATACGGGGAGAGAGAAGCTTTGGTAATGGTGTGTGACTTTACACTGCAGACTTGGCATCAACACAAGACAGCGAGTTACCAGCAAGAAGAAATGATACTTGCAGCAATACTTCTGCTTTTCTGTAAACACGGCAGGGGTCTGGCACTCAGGCACACACATTGTGCTCTTTCCTATGCATGACAATGACGTCAAGATTAAAAGGAAGTGGGAAATGGGTTATAAATAACTGTAGATCTGACCAATTTGCTCACATCTCTGAAGCTGCGGTTAGGCATTGCTCTACGTTGTCCTAAGGAACGGCTTGCTGAGCTGCGCCATACCTACAGGTGCTGCACGGCTTTCAGTCAAGACAATGGCAGGATGAGGGATGCCCACAAGGAAAGAATTTAACGAGCATGATGCCTGGCATCACCGAGACATCTGGTCACTTGCTCAGACACAGCATATCCCGGTGTGCCAAAGCAAACAGCTCTCCGTATGGCACCGTGCTTATGAATGTACAAACTAGAGTATCAAGTCCAGGAAGAACTCTGGCACTGTCCTGGTAGTAAACCTTGACTGAGGCCAGTCCCCAGAGCCAGGGAGCTAAATCTCGACTCCAACCTTATTTCTGCGAGTGCAGAAAAGTCTTTCTCCTGGTACGGGTGTCAGCGTGCCACCTCCAAACCACAACCACCAAACCTGTATTAGCACAGGGAGGCCCCTGAAGCGCTCCAAAAATCCTGAGCTTGAATGCCCGCTGCAGGTTGTCACTAAAGCCCACTTCTCAGTGCAGCGTTTGTATGATGTGTTTCAGTGTGGTGTTCAAGCCTGAACAAAATTAAGGCATACAGACACAAAGGCACTGGCTAAAAAAACCCCACCCCAAATTCCTTCCCAGTGTTATAGGGAAAGGACTGTTCAGCTACAATGGAAATGCAAACAAAGTTACAATTTTAAGCCTGGATTTGAACTGTCAATACAATAAAATAAATCTACATAGTTTAACTTTGCCATTATTGGCTCTGCAGATCACTTTTAAGTCCTTGCGTGGATATTTCTATGACCCAAATTAAAACCAAACAACTCGCTCTAAAACAACTGAAACTTTCAGTCCCTCTGGAAGAGGGCCGTTGGTTACACCATTAGAATCTTGCCACACAAGCAGACTAACTTCTGGTACTCAATACACGCAGAGGGAACAACAACATTCATTAGCAGATAAGTAAGTCTTCCAAAAACACACATACTCACTGTGAGCTTTATTTTTTGAGAGCCTGGCTTCATCGTGGCATTTACGGAAAAGCCAAACACCCCCCGTAACAGCGCTGTTTTTGCTGGTGTTTTCTGGTAATGGGATTCAATGACACAGACTAAGCCATGATTCTAAAATGCTGGTACCTGTTGGCAGCACAGGGGAAGCTGTGAGCAGGGACCCTGGCTCTGCCAACCCCCTCCAATGGGGTTTTAAGCATGCAACTCCACCCTCACCAAATCCAGATCAAGGAAGGGTTTGGTCACTGCTGATCACATCAGTCAGTGGAAGTGTTCTACAGATGCTGTACAGAGAGGGACAATGTGATTTAACTCAGCTTGTTTTGCCTCCTTACCACAACAGGAGACAGATATTAGCTAACCTTTTGGTTAAAGTCTGATTTAGCTTCGTAATTACTTCTAGCTCAAACCATTTATCTTACTCACCACTGGATTTACTCTAGGTTGCTTTAGTTAGTGGACAAATTCTTCAAATTCACCTAATCTTAGTTAAATCCATAAAATTTTACTAGAATCACTGGGACTGACAAATGTCATCTTCATTTAAGCAGCTCTGTCTTTATGCATTGGCAGCTTTCTGATATGTCAAAGAAATTAAGGAAAATTAATTCTGGAGTGCTTTCTTCCTGGCCCCGAGATGCTCACCGTTGTCATGACTGAATGCCTTTTTATTTAAAAAAAAAAGGCACAAAAGCAGCAAACTTGATTATTCAGTAATGAAAAATCACAATGACGAAGTGATCTTGCAAGAGACATCAGCCAGCACCACCTCACCAAAAGGACAAGTTACAAGAACACTAGATTCTGAAAAGTCTCGAGCTTCAGAGAGTGCCACCTCTTTCTAGAACAGGATATTGAAATCTTAGGAATGCTACAGATAAACCTGGTTACATTTTCCCTTTGATGCTCTTTTTTGGTAATACAAAATTTCCATACCTTTTCAGGTATCACTGACCACTACCCATTTTTATATACATTTCCACCTTAGTTTTGGTACCTTCTTTATCGGTTTGAAATAACATTTTTCAATTACATGATCTTTAAATTACCTACGTAAACTATTAAGCTCTACATTAAACTTCCCACCTTGCTGTCACTAAATTTTTTGCTCATAAAGCGAAGGCCTGTTACAGCAGAGTACAGACCAATTCTACTGAAAGGCTGCTCTCATACCTTTTGTGTAGTGAAGCAAAAAAACCCCCACCAAACCAAAGTCAGCACAAGCTGAGTTTCCTTTCAGCCTTCTAAGCTTCCCCTGCTTTGACTAGTTCTTCCCATGCTCAGAAATCCTTGGCCAATTGCGTACCCTGACTGAGGAAATAAGCTGGGTAAAAGACAAAAGCTGCAGAAGCCACCAAGCTGTCTCAGGAGAGATGGCCTCAAAAAGAAAATAAAAAATACTCATTCTTACTCCACTACAGGGGACAGGGCCAGGACAGATGGATCTGTGCTCCTGCTTAGGCTCTGGTACAGCATTTGGAAGTTGGCAGGATGGATTCAGAAATGAAGTACCATGGGAATGGGTAAGCTGATACAGTTCTAGCTCTGTGCACTGTGTCGTTCCAACAGCCCACTAAGGATGCAAAACAGGTCGAGCCTTGTCCGAGTGGACAAGATTCACAGTACCAGTCTGCTCTGCCTTTACAGAACAAGGAAAGCAAGCAATGAACCATCCAAACCAGAATACATTGTTTCAGTTCTGTAGTCCAACAGTTTATTTCCAAATGCCCTTTCAAATTATTTATGTTGTGTTGTTCTACAAAAACATGAGGGTTTGGTGTTTCTGTTGTGACAGGTCAGCTGCTCACGTCGCCTGATCGGCACCTGGACTTCTCTGCTGAGAAGTGGTATGTCTGAGTTTTACTCTGCTTCTTTCATTATACTCTTTCAGCAATGGAAAGAGTGAATAGTATATGTTTTATGAGAGCTGGAAATCTGACAAACACAAATCATCTGGATCACACCCATTTAATTGCTGGTGCACTCTGGGCTTTTGGCCTGTTCTTTATACGGTCGTTTTGTGCCGTGCCTCCCTGTTCACATGGGCTGATCACCGCTACCTTATTAAAAACTTAACTGGAGTCTTATCTTTCTCAGTGACCTATTCCTGGTGTTAAAGATGATTAACTTTATTTCAGCACATCTTGGATGACTGAACTGTGTTACAACAGTAATTTCCTTAGTGCATAATGGGAAGAATTTTATATTATTCAGGCACTTGATGTTGACATACATTCTACCTTAGCGCCTCTGCACAGCTTTGAAAACATTTCTTACAGCTCATTCTGAACCAAGTAATTCATATACTGCACAAGGATTAGCCACTCCCTTCCCCTCCAGCCATTCCTGGGATTGTGGAGGAGAACTGACTCTCAACATCACTATTTTTAATTATCTAAGATAACCGTCTCCCTCCAAGCTTATGCAACAGAGGTTCTCTTTGGCAGATACAGCAGGAGGCATTCTCCTAATTATTTACATCCAACAACTGACCTTTGTCTGTATGGAAACTTCTCCCTTGCAGTACAGTAGCTCCTAGGAGTCTGGGTCCATAATCTGTTTACCTGTAATTATTTTCCTATTAAGATTCTACACCAAAACCTCTAACTAGTACATCAGTGTTGAGTGATTTTTTTGTTATTTTCTTTTGGTCACATAGAAGTACCAGTTAGACATGCTGCTGTACAAAGAGTTCCAAGTTCTTCCAGGTTTATCACTAACTCTCAGAACGGTGTGTTCCAGCTTCAATGGAAAATCCAGAAACTGATTTAAATGCTAAAATACAGTAAGAACTTAGAACTCTTTGCCACAAGTACCTATAATATAAAGAATCACAGAGAAGTAGCCTTCTTGTCCTTTAGCTGCACGTCTATTTTTTCCCTGCACCCTGAGTCAGTCAGCAGTGTCAGAAAAAGTCACACAGTTCCTGACTGTCCAAGCATTTGTCTTTTTTTCTTTTTCTTCACCCC
>VZTU01026316.1:48414-94928 GCA_013400835.1 Zapornia atra
CCCCTTTTAAATAAGGAACAAATATGTACTAAAGTGCTTTATCTACATGAACCACATCAGTACATTAGAGAAACAAAACGTTCTAGTCCTGGTGGGAGCGGAGGAGAGAAGATTCTCATTTTAGATACAAAATTTAGATTGTTTACAATCTAAGTGAAACAAAGATTCAAGAGAATATTCTCTCTCTTGTCTTTTTTTCTCCTTTTTTTTTTGTAAAAAATAAAAATAAAAGTGCAGTCAAATAGAAAATAAATGCAGTAGACGCAAGCTGAGTTGAGGCAGGCTGTTAGTGATAGTGTGCAAACGTGTGTCTTAGCAGTTCATCTGCAAAGGGTCGCAGCTTGGCCTCGATAAAAATCCGTTTCAAGAAATCCCGAGCGTGGTCGGAGACGTGAGGTGGCAGCTGGGGGTTGGTTGGCTGAGTGGCGATTTTAAAGATGGCAGCCATCGCTTCGAACTCTGCCCACGGGGGCTTCTCCGTGAGCATTTCTACCACCGTACAACCTACGCTCCTGAAACAGAGGCAGAAGTGAAAGAGCCGGTTACAACAGAGTCACGCCCTCCCAGGGAAACAAGAAACAGCGGAGAGCAACCGAAACACCATAGGTAAGTAGTGGGCACTCAACTCTGCTGAGCTACTGCAGGGAAAATACGTACAGGGTGTGTCAGAAGGACAGAGCCAGGCTCTTCTCAGTGATGGCCTATGATGGGACAAGGGGCAACAGGTGCAAGCGGGAGCATAGGAGGTTCCACAGAAAAACTTTTTCACTGTGAGGGTGATGGAGCACTGGGACAGGCTGCCCAGACAGGTTGTGGAGTCTCCTTCTCTGGAGACACTCAAAACCTGCCTGGACATGTTCTTGTGTGACCTAATCCAGGTGATCCTGCTCTGGCAGGAGAGCTGGACTAATTGATCTTTCAAGGTCCCTTCCAACCCCGAACATTCTGTGAAATAGGTATTTAAAAGAATTACACGTACAGCTATACACTCTTATCTCAAGGTTACACAGATCTCTACCTACATCTTCACTGGGCCAAAAGCTGCTACCTCAGTGACGAGATAACAAGGTATTTATCTAGTCAATACCAACTGCGTGCTACTCGGTGCTCAGCACGCTGATGCAGGCCATGAGCACTGCACAATCTTGGTACCCCAGCTCCTCAGATCCCAGCAGGATTTGAATGCACTCGGAAGCTTTCTTGCTCATTCAGACCCAACAGAAATGCAAAGTGACAGGAACTTTGTGCTCACTGCATACATTGCTGGGTCGTTAGAGGCACACAAATTATCGTCAAGGAATAATGTGCACACACAGCATGGCAGTTGAAAAGTTTCAAACTGCGCTTCAGTGGCATCTTCCTCTCAGTTAAGGATACTATAAATATAATTAGGTAGCCGAGCAAAATGTTAAGATCCTAAACAGTCTTTGAATACAAAGCTTATGTTTAAACGATTTACGAAGGCAGAAGAGCAAGCATACAGCCAGAAAAACTTTGTCTCTTAAGTCCTAAAAGATCAGCCTCTTTGAATAACAAGCGAATGATCCTATAAAATGAACAGGCTGGAACAATTTCCCATTTCTCAGGAAGTCGTACGTTTTTTCAAGATGCTTGCAAGAAGCTTTATGGTTAGACAGAGGTACATTTCTTTACACAGTAAGGATTTGCCGAGGGACAGAAACCATACTTCAGCATTTTTTCCTTAGTACTAACCAGGATTTTCTCCATCAAAAAACATCCATTAGCCTTGCTACGTACACTTCAGAGTTTAACAAGTCAACTGCCTGAAATCTGTAAGGCTGCTCCATTATTGAAGTATAGCAGAGTAATTACTAAGTGACCTGAATTAATTTCTCTGACTTGAAAAGTATTGCCATTTGTCAGATGTAACATGGCTCCTTTTTAAAGGGACAAAGTGTTACTACTCTCTGTATATCTACTGTTGCCTAAGTATTATTCTGTGTGTTCACACTCCAAATATGACTGGCAGCGCTTCTTCGAATTAAACCCCAGAATGAAACACTCCCAACTCCAAATAACAAACACACTCTGCTGTAAAGCAGCCCCTTCTCTCTACCTTTCAATCAAGAAAGTTTTTTTTAAACATACCAGATGTCTGCTTTTCTGCCGTACCCTTCTCCACTAATAACTTCTGGACTCATCCAGTATGGAGTGCCTGTGACAGACTTCATTCCTGTACCAGACAGACATATCGTCTGCAGCCGTTTGCTGGCACCAAAGTCACCCAGCTTCACGTTGCCTGCCGAATCCCGCAGAATGTTTGCCCCTGCAAGGAAGGGAACGCAGCATTATATTCATGAAAGGTCCATTAACATTTTGGTGTTGAAAACAGTAACCTAAGTTTGGATTCAGTGATACAATGTAAGGTCAGCCTGGTATTACAAGCCAGAGAAGTTACTTTCTCTGCTCATTCCTGTTACTTTATTCTGAGGGAGGCTCAGAAAACAATGAATTGCATATACTGGTTTGTATCCTAGGCCTTTCCAGCAAGTCCTAGTCACTTTGTAAAGCTTTCCTGACAAACTAAGGAATATGTCATACACAGGAAATAAAAAGAAACAGCAAAGAAGTTTCCACACAACTGAAATTGTCTTTAAACAATATTAAAGCAAAATCTCTAACTCTGTTACAGATTTGTTCACACTTACCTGCTCAAGCAAGGACAAACTGACCACCATACCTTGACCTTTCCTAGAACAAAATACTATTGATACAAAACACCAGGGAAATTGTAGGAGTTTTAGGGCATACAACAGGGCAGTGATCAACACGCCTATTTTGCACATCACCATCTTCATACATATTCATAGCTTATGCAGCACCTGAAAGTCACCTATCTGCAAAAAGCAAGTATGTCTATTTCCTCAGGCTTCCTGGCAGTAGAATGGAAGAAGTCCGAGTTATATGATCAGACAAGTTACCTCTGCCAGTCATTTCTTGGACCAGTGAAGTGCTGGGTCATTTCTACGTAACTGATAAAAACAAAACTCTAAAAATAAGCTTTTGAGTCATGATGCTTTCATCTGCACTATTTGTAATGACATAATCCCTTAATATGTTCAAAACTATTCATACTGAAAGTCAGAAAGAAATTTACTGTGACTGTTTTGCAGAAATTACAGAAACATTTTTCAGAAGTCTGCTAAAGACACCTATTCCCAACCCCCCCAGGTTATAACAACGACAGGACTAAGTGATGGAAAGCGAAGTCAGTATTTCGGCATTTCAAACTTAATTATGTCTTACTGCTTCACATAAAACTAGGAAAGAATTTGTAGTAAAGAACACTTAACTGTGCACAGAACTATCATTACCTTTGATATCTCGATGGACAATCATATTACTGTGCAAATAGTGAACTCCTTCCAAAATCTGCCGCGTGTATTTACGAGTCACATTCTCTGTGAGTGCTCCGTATGACTTCAGTTGGTCTTTGATGGAACCCTATGGCAAACGAGAAGTATAAACCACTGTGATTTCAGAAGCACAAATGGGCTAATGATACAGTTTATCATCAATGAGATTTATGCCTGGAATGCAGAGATCTAAAGCTGTCATACTTCTCTAGATTAACTTCAAACTATACCTGTGCTTTTACCTTCACTGAGAAAAATACCAACTCTGCCAAAAGAGAGGCTGGGCAGGGACATCATATACCAAAAGGTTATGCTGTTAACTTCAAAGCTGTCCAATGGTTGAACAGTTCCAGTGTGATGCACAGAAAGAGAACAGCAGTATTTTCACTCAAACACCACTCTCAACTTTTTTGATGGTTACATGGTGATACTCAAGTTGGACAAAACACGTACCATTCCCCTGATTAGTTTATGCTCAAGGGTAAGGAAAAAAGATAAGAGGTTGTCAAGAAAAAGACCACCATGTGCTGGAGGAAGGTGCTTTATGTAAACATTAAGGGGTAAGCAAGTCTTGGCTTAAAATGACAATAAATCAAAACCCCACCGGTTTGTACCTATTTCTGTATAACATGGCTTGGTCACACAGAGTTACAAACTGCTACAATGACCTCTGTGACACTGCCCTCCAAATCTCAGAAACATTCAAACAAGGCCCCCAAAAACAGAGTCCTTAGCTCCCATACAAAAAAAACCCCAGCCAAACAAACAAACAAACCAACCAACCAAAAACCCCACCACCACTAAAAGACCCCTCACACAGCTGGGTTGGGTTTTTTTCCTCATGGCATCTCGCAGTGAAGCAGAATGCTGAAACTATTCAGAAACACAGAACCTATGTTTCTATACAAGCACATTTGTTTAGCTCTGCTGACCCCACCTGGTAAGAAAATTAAGATCTACAGCTTTCTGACCTTAAAATGCTCACATTAAAAAACAGAACAGTTCAGCATGTACTTAAGTATGTGGCTCTCTCGCTTACCCCAGGCATATATTCCATGAATATAGAGAGTGTTCTTTCTGGTGGATCTCTCAAGAAGCCATAATATTGAACAATTCGTTCATGCAGCAGGTTTTTCAGCAACTGAATCTCACACTCCAGTGCATTTACTTCCTAAAAGGAAGGGAAAGATGAGATTTACCATCCTTGATGTGGTAATAATGAAGTTTTGGATTTTTTTAAAGCAGGACAGTATGTACACAATGAAAGGTTATGCAAACCAAGTAAAACAACACTCTTGTAGATTATATAAATTTTATACATTTTGTAACAAAAAAAAGGATCACCATTAGATTGAAGGAACTAAAAAAACCCAAAACACTATGGCCTTTCTAGAAATTGACTTTGGGATGATTATGCTGTTATGTCATTGTTTCTCTTATTTTGAAGTTCTGTTTGTTTCCACACTCAGTGGATATCAATATGTGTATGAAGTTAGTGATCATTATGCAACATGTCATAAGCTTCCAACTGGCTTTAAAAAAACCCAACAAACCACACAAACCAAAACCCAAATCCTTTAAATCTTTCTAGTGGAATAATTAGCATTAATCTGTAGCTTTTCCACTATGACAAACTACACTTTAAAAATGCCTTTGGGGACTACTTGATATTGTAATAATGGAATACAACAAAGAAAACACCAACACATACAGTGCTTTCTCCAGAGCTATCTGAATTACTAAAACGCTTGCAAAGAGGAAGAAAGATACGCTGAAACCAATTGTACAGCAAGAAGCAAGAAAAACAACCCACAAATTCAAACTTGATTAGATTCCAATTTTCACCTAGAAGTCTTTCATCAAAACATACTTTTAATCTGTCACAAACTATTACAGATACCCTCACACTTGTTAGGTTAAACCAGGTTTTTTGACACTGAAGGCACACGTTACAAAATGCTATGGCAAGTGAGGTCACCAAACAGTGGCTACAGCAGACTACAGTATTTTACATTTAACCTTCTTTGTTACATTTGAAAGAAGTAGCAACAACAACTACACAAGGACTCTACAGCACAAATCATTCTTGGCTTTTTTCCTTGCTCCTACATCACTAGTAGCAGCAACTATAACTGGCAGCCACTCAATTCTGCAATCGTGCTTACACCCACTGCCTCCCCGGCCTTGCTCCCCACAGGGCAGAGTGCAGTCCTAATGCAGAAGTAATAATTCTTTTTCCATCCTGTAAAAAGCAGCAAGTATGGTGTGGGAAAAAAAGAAACAGAAGATTGGTGCTACTTTTAAATAGTTTCTCCCCTCAAGTGCCCAGTATTTGAAGAAGGAAAATTTCCATTTTTCCAAATGAAACTTTTGCAATTCACAGAGAAATACAGCAAGAAACAGTAGTTGCCTAAATGATGCCCTGATACCTAAAGTTTTGAAAACAAACAAAAAAAATCCCCCCCAAAAACACCACACCCTCCCCAAAGAAAAAAAAAAAAAAGATAAAGACCTCAAACTTTCTTCATAGCCAAGCAAAATATCCTCAAGAATTTATTTTCAGGAGCCCTTAAATTAGCACAGATTTTTCTGTTTATAAACGGAACTTGCTCTAATTCCTGTAAGCATAAATAATTATCTATTTTAGAGCACTCTTCATAATGGATTGTTTAATCTTAAGAGACTGAGACCACACCAAATTGCATATGCTCACTACTTAAGGAGGGGTCTGAAAATTAATAAATGGGGTGCAACGTTAAGATCAGTAACCACACTAATTCTCTGAATTACTGACAAAACAGGATTCCTACACAAGGATATGAAAACATAGCATGTTTTAAAACTTCATACTGTTCAAGAAAAGGAACTTCAGTCTAGTCTAGAACACACAGAAGCCCTTTACAAACTCTCTTTGGTACCTGCTGTGATTTAACCCAGCCAACAGCTAAGACAACCACAGAACCATTGACTGGCTCAATGTCCCATCCCACAGCACTGGGTGAGGTAAATGGGAGGGGGTGTGGGAAATTAAAACTCAAGGGTTGAGATAAAGGCAGTTTAATATGACAGAAAAGGAAGAGACTAATTCTTATAGTAATAAGAATAATAATGATAACAGAATATTCAAAAGCAATGCACAATTTAGCTGCTCACCACTGCAGACCACCAATGCCTACCTAGTTCCCAAGCTGGGGTCTAAATCCCTGGACAGCTTTCCCCAAGTTACACCATGAGCATGACACCATATGATACAGACTATCCCTTTGGCCAGTCTGGGTCAGCTGTCCTGGCCATGTCCCCTCCCAGCTCCTTGTGCACCCTCAGCCTCCTCACTGGTCAGGTGGTGTGAGAAGCTGGAAAGTCCTTGATTTGGTGTAAGCATTGCCCACCAACCACCACATGTGATAACTGATGCATAACATCAGTGTGTTATCCACATTATTCTCATCCTAAATCCAAAACAGCACTATGCCATCTACTAGGGAGAAAAATAACTATCCCAGCCAAAACCAGGACAGCATCACTTACCTTGCTGGTTTCTGGACTATCAGGATCAAACTGAACTTGTTTAACAGCAAGTTCTCTTCCAGTATCAGCATCATAGCACAGATATACTCTGCCAAATGCACCTTGTCCCAGCAGTTTACCAAGTCTCCAATTAGTTGGAGCTCGTGGTGCTGAAAATATAAGTATGTTTTGGTTTTCAAATGAGCTTGTTATTCAGCTGACTGAGAAAAACTGGAATACACAGAAAATAAGTTTTTAAATGACTATACTTTTCAACAACAGAGACCGTGTGTCCTAAACCTCCCCATATAAATTACAATGATCAATAAAACTTCCTGTAAAATGGAAAACGTGAGCTACTTATATTTATTCACAAAGTAATTTGTTGTAGAGAGATAAATACACTTAAACCAACTATCAACAGCTAATCTGAAAAAGAGAAAAAATGCAGTAAAGAAACTTAGTAACATTAAAAAAAAATAATCAAGGTGTGATTAAAATACATGGGCTACAGAAGTATATATTGTTCTGAAATGCCACCACTGATACAACACAGTACCACCTGTTGGTCAAGTTTTCTGATAAATTGTAGAGCTCATCTGCAAAAATAAATAGCAACTGCTACCTACACAACCCTTCTCAGGTCCTCAAGAGTCTAAAAATCATCATACATTTTTTTAAGCATTTTATCATCACAGATGCAATGTCCATGTGAAAATCTACATGAAGGCTGGCAGTGTCTGCAGTGAAAAACAGATGAGCACTTGGCTTTTCCTTGTCAGAGATAGAAGTGTGTTATTCAATTGCACATATTTTGATGACAAGCTTCGTTTCGACACAAAATGTTTGAAATGTGAAAGAATTTTACAGTAGAGTTCACAAAATGCTTCAACTTACAGCGACTGGGTGGGCTGATGTCCATGACTGACAAGGTAGGATTGTCTATGTCACTTCCTCTCCTCCTCATTCGGTTATCTTCATATTCTGGTGTAAAGACGCTGCTTCCGCTGCTGGTGCTCAGGGAGTGATCAGTGGGACTGAAACTAACCGGTGATCGGAAGCTGTTCCCCTGAGTCCTTCTGGCTCTTGGAAAAGTTTTACGACCTTCAATAACATTCAGAACATACTAACGTTACACTACAGAACATACTGCCACGCTATCTGTCTATGCAAATACGTTATGAATTCCATATAATGCAGTTCAAGTCTCCCACAGTGCATGGTATATAGGATGATGTCATGATCATGAAATTTACTAGTTTAACTTTCCACCTAGAAGAAAACAAATACTCACCACAGATGTATGCAAGGATTAGACCAAACCAAAAACCGATTTACATTAAAGTGACTGAAATTGGGACCAAATTCTAGAACTGCTCTGAAATGTAATCAATGTGCTTCAGAAACCTGGAGGACTGAGAGGGGAGAGAGGAAAACGCCTTGCCTCTGACCTTCATTGTTCTAGTGAGATATAAATACCAAATTTATGATAAATAGGAGAGACGTTTACACTCCAGTGGTGCCCAGGCTGGCATCTTTATCCTGAAAACTAGTAAGAATTGAATGCAGAGAAAGACCTACATCACAACAATGCATAATTCAGAGATGGTCACAGCATTACAAGAAAAAAAAAGTCAAGTACAGATGACTAATACAAGTGACGTTAATGTATTTAGGTAACATGAGCATTTTTAGGTCAGCATGGGTTGAAGAAGTTTCTTCCTAAAGAACTCAAATAGCCGCAGGAGTCTGATTCATTAGGTATTACACTGGAAAAGGAGATCTCAGGAGACTAATCAGGCAGGTAAAATGTCTTTGAAAAAGTGGACTTAGATGTATATACTAGTCTGACCAACTTAAATTCCAAGTAAGATATGCAAATTATTAAGCAGTTTTATAAACCACTGCTGAGAAGATAATAAGGTGATAAACCAGCCATAATTGTTTTCTAACACACTGCTAATCCAATTTCCCCATTTCATCAATATATACTCATAAACTAACTGGTGAAGTGTTGCAGAGACTTACTATGTAGAGTGTGCGCAAGACAGATTCAGAGCAGTTATCAGTGATTTCTCAAAGAGAAGGATAATTTAAGTGGACACCCACACCAGTTTAACCTTCAATTCACTTCCATACGCTATTTTATAGCAGATGACATCAAGTTACTGGTGGCTGAAGTCCATTTAAAGATGAAAATCAAAATGCACAATGATATTAGTAAATTGGAGATGATTCAGAAATCAACAAGGTGAAATTCATCAAGGAAGTACAACATACATATTTCAAGAGAAATCAAATGCAGAAACCACAAAGTGTAAAGTAATTGGTTGGCTAAAGGTCTTGTGGAACAGGACATAAGAACTGTAACAGACCACAGACAGAACAGTGGTCTGTACAGTAACTATGAAAAAGACTGAAGTGTAATTCTGGAATGTATTAGCATGACTGTTACATACTGAGTCACAGTTGTATCCTATGTTATACATAAAGTGGTCACGAAAAAAGCCTCAGCTAGAGCATTCTGTTGGGTTTTGGCCACTACAAGAACAGAGATGAGACCAGGGAGGGGGTGAAGAACGAAAAACAAAACTAAAAAAAAAGTCTGAGGTAAGGCTTAAGGCTTGAAAGAAGAAAACTAAGCAGAGAAGAAAGGTGTGTGTGAAGTAGTGTTGTATATGGGTAGTGACCAATTTTTCACTGTGTTAAAATGGAGTAACTAGTTACTAGCTTCATTTGCAGGAAAGTAATTTGGAAGGCAGAGAAAGGTAAGTTACAAGATGAGCTACCTTTGAAGTGAGCTGTGTAAAGAAAATGAGTATGTCTACTCTTCAAGTCAATTTAGAGTTGGCTTAAGAGTCACCGTGACAGATCTTTGCCTCTTTAATCTTGCCTTAGAGCAAGGAACTGGACTGGAACTACACTGCAGTCCTTCTATTTGGTATTTCTGTGACTTCTGGAACAGAATTCTGTTTATTGCCATGCTCACTGCACACTGCAAATGAAACCATCTACTCTTTTGAGAAGTTTCTTAACACTTCACAACTAGTGCTTGACACACCCGGAAGTCAAGACAATCCTTCAGCTGCTTCTCTTCCCTTCCTTTGGGAATTTCATATGTGTTAAATTCACAACGATGTTATTACTGTCCAAATCAGTTTTGTGGCCACATCAGCAGGTGTCGTCTTACATACCAGCAACTGATTCAAGCAGCTAATTGTTAATTCTCCTTATAAATCACTGCTCTTCAATGCTAATTACTCTTATAATCTGAGAAACCGTTACTACGGATATCACTGTATTTGGATTTTTTTTAAAAGCAAAACAACAAATGAGAAATGAACTGACATACCTACTTTGGACAGAAAAGGGTCACAAAGGTCAAAAGCTTACACTGGATGACTCGTGCATGGCCAAAGATAGAGAATGTTTTCATAGCTGTGCATGTGAGTCATGGATTCTGTAATCCATGACTTTGAGGTAAGACTGCTCAGCAGCTCTGTCAATCATTACAAGTTTAGCAAGTGAGTTTCGGGAAAGAAGTTAAGCTTTCGATTGCTGCAACATTTTCATTCTTTAAGATTTTATAAACTAAATTTTCTTCTTCACTATTTAACAAGAGAAAAACAGATTAAGAAAGTGGACCTCTTGCAGTATTCACACTTACCATCGTTGTAGTCTTGTTGATGATATGAAATATGGTATCTTCTGGGATAAGTCCCCCCCTTTCCAAATTTCTCAAATATTGGGATATCATACTCCACTAGAAAATAAAAAGAGACATTTCAACATTTCAGGTGTCATAGAAGCATATTAATCAGTTTGGTATTATAAACATAAACACAGATGAACATATCAGAGGACACTTCAAGTTGAAGCATCAGAGCAAAAAAGATGATAGAACAAAGGCCACGACTCTCACAATTCACAAGAACCAGCAGGACACTCAGCCAAAAGTTCCAAAGGATCAAGAACTCAATAGCTCAAGCAGTTCGTAACCTCTTGCTTAGAAGAGTGCCAGAGGACTGCAGCACATCTAATTACTCCAGTTTTAAAAATCATTTCTAGAACAACTCTGGGAAATTACTGTTCACCAGGAAAACTGGCAGAAACTATCACAAAGAATAGAATTTAAAGATGTATAAATATGAAAAATTGGCAAGTGAGTCAACACAGCTTGAATTACCAAAACACATTCGATAGGTCCTCTTTTAAAAATTAATAAAGGAGATAAGTATTCATAAGGTAAAGAGAAAGTCTCTCATGCATAAATAACTGGTTAGAAGGTAAGTACGTAAGATGGCAGTAAATGGTCAACATTTCCCCAGGAATCTGGGCTACAATTCATGCTGTTCAATTATGCATAAATTCTCTGGACAGACAATGAATAGCGAGGTGACAAAATTGTCTGGAGAAATAAAGCCAACAGAAGAATTACAGAAAGCCCTAGAGCTTGCGTAACTGGATGGTAAAATGGCAGCTGAAATTCAGTGTAGGCTAGAGCAAAGGATTGTGATGGAGAGTTCCAATAAAGCAACTGCTGAACTCTCTGTATTGGCTAAGAAACAAATTAAATGCTATAAATCATTAAGACATACTGACCAAAGTTTTGGTCTACTGCATTTCCAAGGATTTAGTAAAACTGAAAAGATTTAGAAGTACAGAAATGATCAAAGATACAAAAATTCCTTCTTTGTAAGGAATGCAGACCTCTACAGACTAGGAAAGTAACAGCTCAAAGAGACACAAAGAGGTCTATAAATATAAAAAGAACCCCAACACCCCACAAAGGGCATACTCCATAAAGCACAGTAAATTTCACAACTTCTTGTCACAATATACTTTAAAATGGAGACTGGAAAAAAATGTGTAAGGAAGGAAAGATAAATTCATCAAATCACAGAAAAGCATCTTGCATTTGCAGAACCCTTAAGCCAAACGTGACTAGGAATGTATTCTGAGGATATAATACTTCACAGTCCTCTACAGGACCTGATACCGGTTGTGGCAGGAGAAAAGAGTAGGCCAGGTGGACAGTTTTTTTGACTCCACATACTATTCTGGTTTTGTTACACATCAAATGATGAAAATCAATACTGAATATGAAATTAATGATTGCTGTCTATCCCACTGTTAAAATACCAGAGCATCCCATAGGAAAAAAAACCCACAACAAATACTGAGACAAACACAAGAGAACCAGGTTAAAATTTTAAGTACAGCACACATTTCTCCCCCATCCTTTCACTTTGCAGTGCTCTCACAGAACTCATGAAAATCAAAGCTCCATGTACTGGTTTTGGCTGGGGTAGAGTTAATTTTCTTCATAATAGCCCATACGGTGTTTTGGATTTGTGACCAAACAGTGTTGATAACATAGGGATGTTTTAGTTATTGCTGAAAGGTGTTTATATAGCATCAAGGGTTTTTTTTTTGTTTCTCACCCCACCCCACCAAGGAGGAGGCTGGGGGTGCCCAAGAAGCTGGAAAGAGGTACAGCTGGGACAGCTGACGAAAGGGATACCCCATGTGAGGATGTGCTCAGCAATAACAGGAGGAGAAAGGGAGGATGTTCAGTTATGCCATTTGTCTTCCCAGGTAATTGCTAGGTGAGATGAAGTCCAGCTTCAGAAGTGGCAAAACGTGTGCCTGCTGATGGGAAGTTACAACTGAACTCCTTATTTTGTTTTGCTTGCATGTGCAGCTTTTGCTTCATCTATTTAGCTGTTTCTACCTCAATTCACAATTTTTTTTTTTTTTCACTTTTACCCTCCAGATTCCCTCCCCCATCCCACTGTGAGGGGAATAAGCAAGCATCTGTATGGTGCTTAACTCCCTGCTGGGGTTAAACCACAGCACTCCAATGTTAAATAAACAAATCAAGGTTGTGTGTCAACTTAGAGATGGACATTACAGTCCACTTTAACAAACTGTTGTGTGTCCCTATCCATTGCACCATTTGTTCTTTTCAGAGAAGCAAATGTTATACCACGCACACAAACTGTGTTATACACAATAACCTAGAAGAAAACATTTAGAAGATCTTGTATTTCACTATCTTTTACTGTGTGCATTTGGATTGCATTTTGTTGGTTAGCTTTCTCCTACCCCATTAAGTTTGTGTAATAAAGTACCTCTCAATGTGAGATTCCCTTCCAAGTCCTATTTGCAAGAGGAAGAGTTCTGGAAAGGTAGCATGTCCAGTGGTTTTGCCTACCTGTGAATTCCTGATGATTATCTGGATAGCTCTGTGCTCTTGGCATCCGAGATCTGGGATAGTTGTCTCTGTAAGTGTAAAGACACATAGCATCTAAAACCTGCTGTTAATCTAAGTACTTAAGCATTTAATTTTACTTTCTCACAATTCTTTATGACAGATAAAAATTTATGGCTACATTGCTGCACGTGTTACGTGGAACCTAATTGTAACAAATTACATCTAATAGATATCAATAATTCAAGATCAGTAACAATGGAAAAGCAGCTTGCTTCTTGAGCTTAATGCACTAAGGAAACAACAGACTGTTAATGAGCAATGATATCAGTAAAAATCTGAGTTATCACAAGTAAAGCCACATAGGAGCACTGTTAGGTTTAACACCTTTATGGCTAAACACAGGAGTTTATAGACTGGCAAAATCTCTTATACAGCCTACAGAAACTCTGGATGAAATTTCATCAAAGAGATGCAGAACTTTTGAACATCTCAGAATTTAGGATGGTAATTTTGTTGAGTTACTGAAAGATGAACAATTTTTTGCTTCTTCTATGATTACATCGGTTCTTATCTACAGTTGGAATGTAACTCCCAGCCACCAGAAGGAATGGATGGGATTGCCAGTCAGAGCAACCAATTAAAGTGTATTTTTGTAAACATACCAAAACAATATCCTTGTTTTTCGGTATGAATTTCTCTGATGGGTAACAGAAGCTAAATGGAGACACACAACCTACATCTTGCAGGAAATATTTGAATGAAAAAACAAACAAAAAGGAAAATAAGCTAAGTAGAGGTGACAAAACCAATAGAAGTTTTGAAGAAGAAACATTATGATTCAAATTGCTTTGTCTCCCCTTCTTACACTCACCCCACAAAAAAGAAAACCCCTAAAAATTTGGCAGTTTGTTTGAATTTTTATGCTGTGTAATTCCATTAAACACAGGGTGTGTATAACCTGTCATACTCCAACCACAACATACTCTTCTTGCTTGTGAAACGGAGACTCATTATTTCACAAAAAAAAATATGTATCTGTTAGACCAAATGTCTGTGTGTCCCCAAATCACATATCCTCAAATGGAATGGTACTATGGGATACTATAGCTCTGATCAATTGCCACAGGTAATTATTTCCAACTTTTTACCTTTCTCCCAATTAAATAAAATAGTTAATTAACAGTATTATTTGTATAACAGTTCCAAATCAACAAGCAGCCAATCTGCACAACTAAGACCCAAGTTAATCTGCCTGACCAACCACAAGCCAAACAGGAGCCTGTTCTGTTTGGCTTACCTGGTGGTTGAGAATCTGTGGACAGTGGTCCTCTCAAAACACATCAAACACCTAACAGGTCAATCAAAACCACTCTCCAGACCCATCACAGTACACACTGCCTCTGGCTAAGTGGCAGGCTTAAACAAAGAAAATAAGTGCAAAGTCTAGGAATGAGGGGAGAGGAACAGAGAAAAGGAGGGGATCAGCTGTTGAAGTAGTCAGATGATTCTGCCCTCTATCTTGAATTGGGTACCCTGGACATTGGAGAAGGGAAGCTTACTTCACGTAGCAGTAGCTAAGAAATGTAAATTTGATGGGGCAGCTCACTGCCAGAGAACATACTTCACATATATGTAAAGCTGGCAAAACTTAGTAAAAATCTTCAGTACATTTTAGACTTTAGATCCTACAAAATTTTTGTTTCTCAAATGCGAGCTACATACAAAAAAAAGAGGAAAGCTATTTCTATTTTTCATGCATTAGTAAGCAATTAAGTTTTAATAAACTTTTATAAATGTTCTATAACTTACAGAAGAATTTCTGGAAGTAGTTCAGTAGCTGTCATTGGAGAGTTATTATATGTTACAACTGATACATTATGTAATCTAATAAAGATAAATAATTAATGTAACTAATTTTTACCCATCTAAAGGGCTGTCAAGTGAGGGACAGCTTCCCGAGCCAGAGTTTTCAGGACTGCTCAAAGACAATGGATCCAGCATCTAAAAATAACAGAAAAAGACCAAGTTTGTTGGTGGTTTTTTGCTTTTTTAATACTTTCAAAATATTGAATAAAAAACCAAAACCAACACAAAATGAAAACCCCACCCAGAAATATTAATTACTAGAAAAAGAAAGGTAGCTGCCATAGTTGAGCCTGCATTCCAGTCTGCAATCCCAAAAGGACTCAGCCATTTTTCTCACATCTAGCTAGAATGCAATTAAGATATTTAATCTGCTTATCATGCTTTGTATGTAATAACTGGTACTGCTACATTCTCCCTGTATACACCACTGTCTCTGAATATCACAGCAATATCTGCATGCGAGTAGCTTAACCAAGTAACAAACATAATGCTTCTAAGGGATAAAAAGCTGGGACAGTTTAAAAAAAATACACCAAAAAAACCCACTGAATTTTATTGCCAACACCAAAGAAAAAATGTCTCAAATATGACACAGGTTGCGATGAATATCATTTATATAATCTCTGCAGTGGCTTAAGTTTGGCCAACTAGCAGTCACAGAAAACAGCTGAAATCAAATACTGTAAAGAGCTTTTAAATTTTTATCTCTAGTTGGGACTCCAAGCAAGTTACACAATTTTTTAAACAGAACTCAGGAGAAAATGGAAGGAGAAAGAAGAATGCATAAAATTTAGAAATACTCTTTTTCACCCAAACCAAAATCTTGTTTCAAATAAAATAAATTTTTGTATGAAACTTGAGTTTACAAAAACACCACAGATAGATTCTCTTTTTCCCCCTAAAACACTTCTTAGGACCTAGTAATTGAGCTGTGTGAAATCTGCCATGTATCAGGCTGAAGAAGTCATGCAACTGACTGTCACGGCCAGATCTGTTACATAATGAAAACAATCATTAACACTTTCTCTGTTTCTTGAACTCTAATCCAGAGAGACAGAAATGGATTAATAATCAAGAGCACCCTCTTGATTACTAGCTATTTCTGTTGGCTGACGTTCATTTTGTTTCTCTCACCCTACCACCCTGAAAGTTGTAAGCTTAAAGACAGGCAAACATCATTCCCTTCTCTTTTGTAGTAAATCATATCTGAAACGTTTCACAGATTTATTTTTTAGAAGAAATGGAAACAGAATTCTGAATTATTGGATGTGACAGTTTTACCAGCCTGACTCTCAAAAAGAGTAGAAAGCTCATGTGTTGTCTTAAAAAGAGCTCCTTCCTAAAATAAAGTTTGTTTTGATATGTTATATAACCTGCCTTATTTTCTAGGAATTGGACACCAGTCTTTTGCTGTATATTAAGCAGTTGCCCCTCCAATTTTTATTCTTAGTGCTGCATCTTAAGGGTCCTGGGCACAAACTTTGTGAAGCAAACATGGAGCGCAAACTCACTTTCTGGACACTATTTCTTTAGTAAGTTTTTTTAGTAAGTTTGTTTGTTCATTTAAGTGAACAAACAAACTTACTAAGTTTGTTTTGAACATTTAAGCTTGCGGAGCGCAAACTCAAGACACTTAAATGAACTCTGTTTTGGGGAGGACAACATTTACCACACATTCACCAATTACTCTTTTTCTCTCATGCTGAATGGTGAGTGCTGAGGGGGGAAAAAGCCCAGCTGCTGCCATATTAATTATCTCTATACCTTATGGTATTATGGTCCAACTGGCAGACTATGTCCAACCCATCATCCCTTCTGTCGAGACAGCGTGGGGTCTGCTGTCAGGGTGAACAGCTGGCAGACCAACAGGAAAGCAGAGCAAAATTCTTAAATTCCCTTCTTGTCCTCATTGGGCCAGCTGTGACAGATGTGGGCAGCATGGTCAATGCTTGCCAAGGTGATGGGGAAACATAGGAGGGGTGGGAGTTGTGAGTTTCCAACACCCCAATATGGCCCTCTAGGCTGCGTAGGCTGAACTATGCTGGCCTTCTACAAAAGTAGAATTCCTGTATTCAAACCCTGCTGACAGCTTAGACAGCAACATGTACATGACATTTTGCATGTTTCTTTAATGCTCTAGAGTGAAAATACTGCCTGGGCCTCAGAGATCATCTGTCTGTCTGACCAGTCAGTAACCAAAAATGATTTTGCCCAGGCAAATAGCAGTCATTTCACTGAATGAATCCAGGTCTGGGCTGGATCTGACCACGTGGCTATGATAACAAATAGCACCCTGGTCTGAAAATTAAGAGATTCAGTCTATATTCCCAGCTCAGTCATTAAAATTGTGCAACAAATTGCACCATCTCTTTGCCTCTATTTTTATTCTATCATCTGTGTCTCATTTAGTCAGCTCATAAAAACCATTGCATCTTGTCATTTGTGTACAGAGCAGCAGTGTCAACAAGAACTTGAAGTGATTTGGGTACACCACATTGTGGGTTTTCTTCTCCTTAAAATATCTCCTTCTCCATTGCCAATTCTGTGAGCCATTGCATTCCTCCACCTTTTCCTGCTGTTTCTAATGGCAATTTTGACATTCCAGAGAGCACGATTTTTATTTGCACTAAGTGTGCTAACACTCCATACCAATAATGCAGGTGCACAAGGAGAACAAGGTAGCACACATCTGTAACCCTCACACAAAAAACGTGACCAAGGAAAGTCACAGCATCAACTGAGACCAAATAACTGACAGATCGAACTCCTTTAATTACTAGGGAAAGTTGTAAAACTTGTCTTGCTTACATATCCTACTCATAAAAGGGGTTTATTCTTTTTAATGTAGACATCTCTTGCTGTAATTTATATCTATCGCTACCTTATTCAACTATCATGGAAATTAAGACTATTATCTTTGTCCTTGTAGCAACATATTTAAATAATTATACAGACTTACAGAGAAAAAAAAAAGGTTGTACAAGACTAAACCACAGTTATTTTAACCATCCAGGGTTGTCAATTCTTTTAGCTGTTCTTTCTAACCATTCCAGATCTTTCTTGAACAGCAGGATTTCACAAATCAACATAACAAGAACATTAATTTTAATAAAATGACACACTTACCTGATCCATACTTTCTGGAATGAATTCACCCTCACTGTTGATACTGGTGAAGGATCCATTTCGGGCCACCTGATGCAACTCATCTGGAATGTATCCTGGGGGAGGTGAACTCCTGTCACGAGTATTAGAACCTTTTGAAAGAAAAGGGCTAATCAGAATCTCTTCACTAACCCAGAATCCAGGGGGGTTATTTGAATGCATCCTGGGCTTTGAGGCTGCCTTCTTTCTTTAGAAATTTCCCAAATGCCTATGCAATATAAGACTTACGTACAGCATTTAAATTCCTGCAATCTAGGAATTACAGAAAGTTTTGGGCAGGGTTGCCTCAGTGGCATTAAAAAGAATTTTCATTGCATAGGAAGAAGATAGAATTTTTCTGCACAGCTAGCTGGGTAAATGTCTTCTTTATAAGCAAAATAAAAATCCACATCCATGTCAACTAATCCTTTCCAACTCCCAAGAATTTCAGGTTTGTTTGTAGAATATTAGGTCTGCAAGAACATGAAAACCTCTTTTTTAAATGGTCTGCAAAATTATTCGTTAAACTCTGTGGTTTCACAACAAAATTTGGAAGTTATCACAGCAACTTCACATATAAATAAGTGAAAAGTTTATATCGATGCCAAAGGAAGTATCTTAAACATTCACACATTATGATTTAAAAAATACAGAAGCTCCAAACTGAGCAAGGAAAAAAAAAAATCTTTTATAAGGCAATGTGTTCAGTAATTCATTCCTACATTTGAAAATAAAGGGGAGTACTAGCATCAACTTTTTAGAATTACCCATCAGCTTGCTCAAATAATTCTACATAGATTCCTCTGTTCTATATATTTAAATCACCTCTGCCTTAAAATTCAAAGTCTGCTCCCCGCCGCGTGCAAACTCCACAGAAGAGTCATTGATAAGTAAGAGAAATTCAGTCTGGGTCTTGAGAGCAAGTTCTCCATGAACCAAGTATTAAAAAAGAAAGGTTTTTGCAGTTAAAGCTATCAAAATACATAGCTTACCTATTACAGACAGTCGCCTCTTTCTGTCTGTCACACCAAACACTGTATTATCTAAATCTTCCAG
Organism: Zapornia atra; assembly: GCA_013400835.1. Lineage (NCBI taxonomy): Eukaryota > Metazoa > Chordata > Aves > Gruiformes > Rallidae > Zapornia > Zapornia atra. The sequence goes on from VZTU01026316.1 coordinate 67,582, forward strand.
TGAGGGCAAGGGTTCCACATTATTTACACTGGGTGACTGAAAACAGATAAATATTATAAACTGCAGTTAGTATTTTATAGCCTGACAATCAAAGTTCTTCGTAAACCTTATAGGCTTTGTGTAGCACATTCCTTTTTTCCAGCAGTCTAAGAGAAGCTTGCCAATTTATGTCAAAATTCATCTATTTTACTAGCTCAGTCTTAATATTTTAAAATAATTGTCAATATGTACTAGCATACAAATTCTATCAGTATCATGGCTATGATGTGTCAGATAATCATAGGATTGTAACTCAGTATTTAGCCTACAGTTCACCGCTATGTGCTGCAACAAGCATTAACTTGCCACAAAGGAGTGTCACAGCATATGACTTAAAGGACAGTTTCAAATAAATAGTTACTTAAATTCTATTTTAGTTCTATTTGAGAACTAAAGTAGTTCTCAAATTTATAGCACATCATCATCTAATTAAGGAACATTTTCCTACCACTGTAGGGAAGGCAAACAGAGAAGAATGCAATCAAGGAAAGAATTGAAACCAAGTCAATACAAAATGCTATCAGATGTTTAACGTTAACTGAAGAAGCAATGAGTAATACTTTCAGTTGGAAAAAAGTAATCTTTAAGAAAAGATACAAGTTATACTTTACTATGAATATTGAGGAAAGACATATAGAATGGCAACTCATACCTGTGTATTTCCATGTATAACAAGTAATATCTTGAGACTCTTCATATGAACACTACGGTCAAGCAGTTCAACAGCTTTGTCCAGGTCATCCTGGGTGGTTAATGGAATTACAAGCTACAAAAATGGGGGACAAAAAAAAAATATTTAAAAACATGTCTTAAACAGGACAATAAATGAGGAAGTGAAGTGTAAAGAAACAAACTGATACTCTCTTTCCTTTAACTCCAAACAACTTGAAAATAAAACAAAACAATGCCTCAATTTAGCACCAAAACATCTAAAGTTCAACCTTAACACTTCCTTCAGATGCCTTTAATAGGCACAGCATGGTGAAACAAGTCTTCACAACGAAGGAGAAAATATTTTACATGTGTACAATACATGTAATATCCCACAAGGTTCAGAGAAACATGTGCAAGAGTCAGTGTGTTTGCCATCACCTAAATCAATACAAGTCTTAAGTAAAAACAAGCCCTATTTTATAGAGCATAAAGCACATTTTTGTATCTCACAGTATTACAACTATATTTATTTGAAGTTACATCACTAAGAATTGCTCCATTGAAAAACAGACTTTGTTACAGAGGCGTATCAGGCATGATGTGATCTGCATGGAACAACTGTAGTCCTCACTAGCTTCTTACGTGGATCTAATTGATTAGAATTAACTTGTCACACATGTATCTTTAGAACAGACAATTTTATGTCACTAAAGTACTCTTAAGATCTGAGTTCTGTAACAATTAAAATTGGGCTTTGCTTCAGAGGTGTAAATTGCAACTTCTGCTCATAAAGAAGGATTAACACAGGTGTTTTTTTTTTAAAACCTATTCTACTTGTAAACAGCTTCAGTCAGAGATGCTCAAAAACATTAGGTGAAATAGGAATAAGGGAGGAAAGTCTTGCAAACAAATATGCATAGCCTTCATTTTAAGTTGCAGTTTTACTGTTAATAACAGGTTATTACCATGGCATTTCTGAATGGTGATGGGATGATCTCCCAACTAGTACAGAAGCTGACAAGCAGAAAACCTGCTCAAATGCTTAAAAATCTATCCAAGGAAGGAGCTGAGGCTAAAGCATCATGAATGGCCATTTCTTCTGACCTTCTTTATCTCCAAAAGCCTTCTAACTGAAATTCCTCAGAGAAGTTTCACAGAAGTGCCTGGTAAGGCAGTGAGGAATCAACAAAACGCAATTACAGGCATTTTCTCCTGTAAAAATGCAGATTAGATGCAGCGATTATGTTGTGCATAACCCAGCACACAAATAATCTTCCATGCACTTCGCTGACTCAAGGCAAAAACCCAGAAGTAGCTCCTAAGAACAGATCTTGCATCTGTAAATATGTTTCCTATTAAAAATTCCATCTCTACTTCTAAAAGAAAGCTGTAAGTAATAATCAGACACAAGTGGCTTGAAGGTACTTGCACTTCTCCCAAGAAATCTTTGTGAACCAGCCACTTCACAAGGAGAAACAGTTAAGCCTAATTCTCCAATCTATACAGTACTAAATGCAGCATTGTAGTGATTAGCTAATAAGATTTATCCTTAAAAAATTAAAGTATACAAGAAAGGATAAATATTATCTCAAATTTATAAACATGAGAAAGCTCAAAAAGGGAAAGACCTTCCCAGAGACATGCAACCGGACTGTAGCAGAGCAGAAAGAAAATTTATTCATTCCCAGTAAAGCCAGAGACATTAGTTCATTAAGATATGACTCTCCTCACAAAACATTTCATGCATCTCCTGCCTATCCTAATTTAGACAAGCCTTACATATTTGAAAACACACATTAGAAATCTGTGGCTTTGTCATGGGAGTAAGTTTTGTTACAGGAGTGGTTCTCATTGCTTACAAGAGCAAATTTCAGCCTTAAAATAATCAATGTACAAGTCACTGAGAATTCAGAGACATGGAATATTACCTCATTATTGCTGTAATGTAAATCCATAGTCTGTCCAAAAGCAACTTTAGCTTTAGCTGCAAGATCTTCAAGTTTAACAGGCCGTGGTAATTGCAGGATCCTGAAACACAATTTAAGTTATAAAGAATTTTTGTTGATTACTTAGGAAAATCTGGCAACTTATTACTTAAGAACAAACCTAGAATTAAATTTATTACCAAAAATACTATAAAAGGCTATGTTTTATTTACTGCCCTCCATATTTTGAGTCATCAAAAGAGAGAAGAGTAGTGAAAAAGGGATAATCATGCATAAAATCAGATCTCATGACTACTTTACTTGCTTGCACATGGCATCTTTCTTAATGCTTTGCATGCCTCCATTCCAGAGGCAAATTCTTAAAAACTTCTAAAATCTTCTAGTTTGGAAAATAATGGGAGTACTATTGAATGACAACTGTAAGTATCAGAAAGGAATTACTCCTACAGACCTCATGCTTTGGAAATCCAAGAGACTTATCTGAGGGAGGTAACTAAATGTTACCATCTTTACCACAACGAATTACACGCTCAAACTGCTGAGTCCATCGCTAATGGGCTTCAAGTGTGTTTCCATAAGAATGGTGCAGTTGTAGGTCAACAACTTAGATTTTCTTTTAACTTGATGTCTCATCAAACCAAATAGCCCAAAATGCCTATAACTGGCCTTTTACCATAGAGCACTATCACATTATTTGGGACACAACACCATTACACAAAAAACCCAAACCTCTTCCTCCCCCCCCCAAAAAAAAAAAAGGTTTTAGAAGCAACTAAGCTACTGACACACAAATTTTGTGAAGCAGAAAAAATAACAAAAAGGTAACTGTCCCTTTTATCAGTGTTTCAGTTGGTACTCTTGTTAGGATAAAATATTTCTCATTGAAATGAGGCTAGAAGCCAGGTCATTTCCGATTAAAAATGAGTTTGAAAAAATAAAATCATTAAAAAAAACCCCATATGAAAAAACACCACCAATTCTCACTGTAGTTAACAATTGGTTCAACAAGACTGGAACTCTGCCCATCACACTGCACGGTCCTCTGTACAGAGCGGCACATTCACTACTGAAAGAAGCTCTGGAATCACTTCTCTTTTCCACTTCCCTTTTTAACAACTAGCAAGAAAGCCATTGTATAACTTATTTTTCTTGCATAATTTCATTATTTTAATCTTCTGTTGCCTGAACACATAGATCTAAAGTATTATAACTCATGCTGAACAAGGAGCCTGGGCTGCCCAGCACCCCTGGGCAAGGAAGGTCAAGTTACTTGGGACGGTCCAAAACAGAGCTTGGTCCATCAGCGTAAAAGCTTGGGAAAGGCATCTTTCCGCACACTTACTTCATGCTTGCATTCGTATTAAATTGATTAACTTAGTCCACTGTGAAAGTGAATTAAGATGAACTGCAAAAATCCACTGTCCATGCAGGCTGGCAGTGAGTAAGCAGCTCTCTGATTTAAATTCATGCTTCCGCTTATTTCACAAGAAATTCCAAGGTAGAAGAGTCCCCCATTGTCAAAGCTTCAGAGAAGACTTATTTCCTCCAAATTACTTATAGCACCCAACCATTTCTCATGCTCTGTTACATGTAATGTTGAGAAAAGCAATAGAAAGCAGCTGCAGAATGTTGATACCTAGGGAACTTGCTGCTATTTCACTACACCATGCAAAGAGAGGACACAGTGTAATCAGCATGGATAACACGCAGCCATTGCACATCACGCTACGGATGCTCAGAAGCAGCACAGGTTTCATTCTGAAGCAATCTTTACTTAAGGAATTTACCTCTTCTAGAAACAAACAGCCTGGCCAAGGTATTACTTATTTTTTCATTACAGTATTTTCCAACATCTTAGTCTATAACCATTTCTGTGAGCACAATGCTTTCAAAGAGAGACAGTTGTCCACAAATCAGTTCTGCACAGAATCATAGATTGACTTCTGTAAAAGCTTTTGAGCAGCCATCAGAGCAGAGATAGAGATGTTTATATACTTTTTAAAGCATGTACAGCATTCATCTCTCATACACAAAATAAAAATAGATTTAAAATGAGTATTCAAAATTGCCTATGAAAACAATCTAATTATCAAGTCTAACACAGTTCTCAGATTGGTTCCTCCAAAGTACAATCCAATATTGATCTAGGCTTCTTCCTCTGGGTGCTACAGTAGCAATATATTATCAAACTAATACACTCAGCTGAAACACTTTGAACAGTCTATATGAAACTTTATGACAGGAACCCAACAAAATGCTATAAATAAGAGACAAGACTGTGTCCTGTGTTTCCACCTTACCTTTTTTCACCTCGATGTTCAAATTTGACTCTAACATCATTCTGAGAGAAAAGAGATAAAGGAACCACTATTAATTTGTTACTACTTTCTTCAACAAAGGTAATGAAATCCCATTCAATAATCCTACACCAGAATTAAAATCCTTAATCAGTCTATATTAGATTTCTGATATCTAACATTTATAACAAGCTACTTCTGCTAAGGTATCTGATAGATACTTCAAGGGTGTAAAAATACAAAAAAATATTCTGAAGTACAACAAATGCTTCTCTAAGTAAACACATTATTTTCTATCAATATATTTTAACATTATCACAGATTCAGTGTGGAACTAACTACTAAAAAATTCCCTATCTTGAACAGGCAGGTAGATTTAACTTCCACAACAGGTTTTTATGTACAATTTGCAGATGAGCGTTCACGGATTAAGAAACATATCTTGTTTCATAGAATCACAGAATGTTAGGGGTTGGTAGGGACCTCAAAAGATCATCTAGTCCAACTCCCATAAATAAGTTTCTTAATTATTACCATAGAAAGCCACATATGCAATTAAACCAGCATTCATACAATCAATTCCCTAAAAAACAACGACACCTGTAAGTATCTGCAGTTACATGGAAATAAAACTATCTTGCAAAATCATAAGATTAAGAATCAAATTGTATTAGCAACTATTGCAGGAAAAAACCATAAAATGCATTCAAACCACAGAGATTATATTCAAATAAAAATGCTGTAACTTCCAAAAGAATTATTTGATTCACAAGTGAATATTTTCAAAAATCACAAATTTAAACAGAATGACAAATATCCACCTCTACCGCACCACTACCACATTTAAACTCAGAAATGACTCAACTATTTTTCTTCCAACTTTCTAAACATAAATTGCATATAATAAATGTTGGATCATATAGGGGTATTACCACAATGTCTGAGGTGACAGCTCAAAATTGATTTACATGAAACTAGCAAAGCACCACTGTGTTATATGCTGAAGTCTTACAGCTTTGAAAGCACAGAACGAAAAAGATGTACCCATTGTTTTTTAAAGATCCAAATATATAAGAATACTTTGATCTTTAAAAGGTTAAAGGAAGATTGCACAAACTGAAGTTTCATGAAATATTGGACTGATAGATCCAATCAAATAAACATACAGTTAACTCAATAAGGCTGTTACACAATTGGGGTAAAAACTGACATATTCTCCTAATCTCTCTATATAGCAATTCAAACTTATCAACCAAGTATTGACTACTTTTACATCTGTGCTTAGTATCTGCAGAAAAGAACTCATATTTCCAGGATATGAACAAACAAGAAATTGAGGGCAAAGATGTAGTAAATGAGCATAAGTATGTTTCTGCTGCTGTACTGACCTACAACTGGGGACTCCAATATACCTGTAAAGTTCATTCTGTAGTAGTATTCCAAATAGGAAACACTAGCACACCTTGGTATTTTACAATAGTCTAATACCAATCAACTAATTAATTAAAAAAACAATCGATCTAGATACAGTGTGAAAATACCCCTATAAACTCCAATTTATCAGGATTGGAGTAATTTTTGCCTACTCTGGTCTGAAATGCCCCATTTCATTTTGCTGCTAATTTAAGAACACGAACAAAGAAAATGGCAGCACATGTGGGAGACTAATAGCTCATTCTGGTATGCTCACTGGTCTGGCAAGAAAAATAATTATAGAAGTCACAGCAGGACATTCAGTGTTCAGTAGAATAGCAAGGACATTAAAAATTACCTGTTTTTTAGGTGAAGATGACTTTGGTTTTCCTGTTTCTTGCTGAGGCAATACAGGACGACTGGCCTTATGAAGCACAGCCAAATCCTGCATGATTGAATTCAAAGCTTGCTGCTCATCTGCTCAGATGAGAGAAGTGTAAATGACTGTTACATTTGAGGTGCATTAATGTCTCATTTCACAATTAGGCAGGCATTATTCTAAAATCTAAAAGTCCATGTTACACTTCAATACATAATTGCCAAATTGAAATAAAAAAAGATGACTGAAACGTTGCAAAGATTTTTCTTTCCTTTCCGATTAAAATCGCTTCATCACTAAACACGCTTCAATGGCAGGTTCACAAAAATGATGAAGCCATAACAAGAGACTGACAGCTCTACAGACATGCAAGCTGCATTGGTAGGAGAGGGGGAAAAAAAATGCTTATCTATTCTGTTTGAAACAAAGTCCATGGGTGGGATGTTAACTAGAAACCATACTTCCCCCCTCTCCTCCCTTTACATCAATTCATAAAATAAAGAATAAAACCAAGAACTTCTGAGTGATTTTTCCTCTGGCCTGAACAGGTACAGTCACGTACATAGGAAGTGTACACAAACTCCCAGAGAAACACTTCCATTGTGTGAGTGTCTGCTGACAACCCAGAGAGTAATTAAAGACAAAAATCAAACCAAAACACGACAGAATTTTCCCATGACTGCAAATGTAGGGCATTTAAGGCTCACAGGAGTAATTCACAAGAAGAAACAGAAGCAGACCCCAGGGGACAATTCAGGAGCAGTAATGATAAGCAGCTTCAATTTAAAGTTTACACAAAATCCTAAATCCTGATGACCTGCTGCAGCCATGATGGCCTGTGGCCATGCTAGAGAAGGTCTCCCCTGGAAGTGGGATGCTCCTTTAGACAGGAAGGCACTTAGAAGCTCAAAACCCTCTACATCCACCACTATGAGAAATTTGTCACTATTATTTTCTATTAATTCCCTGCTATTACAAGAGTACTATATTCACCATGCATACAGAACAAAGGGGTAACAAAACATATCTAGAAAGGTGCTGATTGTGTGCCTTCACGCTACATCACCATGCCTATGTTTGTTGAAGAATTCATTGCAAAGTGCTGTGGTTTACAAAGAACAGCATTTCTCAGCCATGGACTTAAGAAAAATTCAGCATTAAGATCATTAAATGGGCATTCCAGGTATTCAGCCACAGTGAGAATTCCCTCACACTCTATTCAAATATAATCAAATATATTTGTCGTATCAAGAAATTGTGGGATGTCAGTGTTCTAATTTAATAGATTCCTAACAGATCAGAAAGCTGGTCTGAAAACAAGTAACTGATCATCACTCCTGCTGTCATTATTCACTATGCAAATCTATAAAAGCAGGTTTTACTAGCAATATGTAATGGAAGAACTGAAGGCATTCTTGCAGCTCACTTTCTCACACTAAAACACATTTCAAAACTTTCCACAATTAAAAAAATACCCAGCAGTCACTAGGTAGCATGGTTCATACCAAAGCATTGTGGCAAAGCATCTGGAGTTTACTGAATATCCAATATGACTCAAGAGTCATTTCTCACACACAGTATTGGAGAGCATCAGAAACCTAGAGTGTGCTGCACTCCTACGTTCAGCTACTTTATTATTTTGCATGAAGCTAAGAAAAAGTAGCACAACAACAAAAGATGTTGGTTGGTTTGCTGGGATTTTTTTGAGTGAGCACCCATAAGTGATTACAGTAACATGGTGAACTCGTTAAAAAGCACGTACACCTTGAAAAAGCATCAAGTGTAAAACAACACAAATGTGTTACATATTTAGAATAACACTGTTAGACCATCTACAGAGTCCTGGCTTTGCACTTCAATGATACAATAAAATTCTTTGCTATGAATCTCAGTTTCCACATAATGAGGGAAAAGTGCTCATTCAAATGGAAAACAACAGAATTATTTTGAATACCAGCAAAGCACGTACACATTGCCTTTCATGAACAAGTTACACTGAAACACACAGCCAAGGCACACATTTCCTAGGAATGGTATTACATAAATTTAATTTCTATTGAAAACCAAGAAGATTTATATATATATTACGCAAAAGACTTACCCATAATGGCAGAGAGCCTGAAAACTGGAACTTCAGGGAAATGGTTGCTTCATTAGCATTATTTTATTTCCTAAAATATAAAACCAAATGCATACAATTATTGAAGCTGTCAAAGCCACGTAACAGTCAACTCTACACTGCTTATGGGCAGTTTTTCTAATATTCTGCATATCACATAAGCATATACACTATAAATGCATGTGTAGGTATGATGTGGGAAAAACCAAGTACTGTCCCCAAAGCCTCAGTGGGCTCTGCTTAGGGACATGGTCTAGTGGTTGGACTTAGCAGTGTTCAGTTAATGGTTGGACTTGATGACCCTAAAGATCTTTTCCAATCAAAACAATTCTATGACTCTATACAGACTTTCAGAAGACACAAAGCCCAAACTAAATATTCTTCTAGACTTAAACTGATTTTAGTCCCTCTCTACACCCCCAAAACAATGATTAGCATCTTAGTTAGCTATAACACACTGCTACATGGGACACCCACCACTCCAATTCAGAACCAATTCTTTTTCTACAGGTTCCTGTATCTTTTATTCAACAGAACTACATATATAATTCATATATAGAAGAATATGAAACTTACAGAACAAATCAAAGTCATCGATACCTACTGATTATATAGCAGCTAGAAAACCTCACTTTTAAAAATTATAATTCAAGAGCATTACACAGGTATCACAACACCCCCAAAAGCAAATGCCTCTGGAAGAGGACAGGTATTAATTTTTAATATACAATACACAAGTTATAAAAAAAACCAGAAACATTGGGGGCACATTTATGAACTAACCCCACAGAACACAGTATCTTGAACATTAGCCAATTGAAAAAAACCCTAATAATTAAGGATCAATTGAATTACCTTTTCTATAAGATGCTAATATGGGGCTTAACAACAAAGAAGTAAAGATGTGTCCTTAAATAGACAATGAGGGTTTTTTAAATTTTGGTTTTGGGTTTTTTCATAATACAGGCTACCACAGGGAGAATTCAGAGTTTTTATTGCAAGAAAAAAACCTCTCTAATTTCTCAGTCACTGCACCAAGTAGGGACAGCTGACCCCCTCCTCCCTTTTTCTGGCTGCAGCGGACCATCCATCCTTCTGACACTGAGCCAAAAAAAAAAAAAATCAACTATACTCTGATAAAACAGATGATTTCCCTGCAAAAGAAAAGGAGGGAGTTTTTTTCTATTTTTTTTCCCTTCTTCCTTTTTAAACAGGATTTGTCTTCTCATGGTTTAGTTCCTTACTAGTTCCAAATGACCCCTGATGCCAGCACAGGGCCACCTCTGGAAGCACATGGCTAAGAGAGTTGGTGGGCCAGGCAGTCCGGCTTCCTTTCTTGAATATTTTGCCAGTTTTCTAGCTAACAACAAATTAATTTCAATTTTCCAAAGGACTTCTAAGCATCTTCAGTTAGGTATCTAAGAGTTTCTGGCATTGTGTCTCTCTTGTACTCATTTCACAAAATGAGCAGCATTTTTAGGCAGCATTCATTTCACCAGTGGAACTAGAAAGCTTCAAGTACTTCTGGCATATTTCTCCAAGAGAAATTTGGAGTCGAGAGCAATATAAAGGTCTCTGCTGTATACTGCCTTTTACCTACATATCAGATGACTCATCTACTATTGTCTATTTCAAGCTCCACAATAACCAAGAAGAGAGCTGGCTTTTAAAGAAGATCCAGAGGTCCCACTGTGCAATCAGAAATCATTTCAGTTGAGAGAGCACACAAGAGAACTAAAATACAGCAGAAAATACAGTGCAAGTCTATTCAGAGTTACACAGTTCCATGTCTATGGACAGCCTCAAAACAGGATCTAAAACAGCCTCCAAGTGTTGTGGGGAAAAACCTCCTGCCTAGTGCTTTTTAAAATATTAAAGCTGCAAGAGTGTGAGAAGTACATCTGGCCTGGGCTGCCCGCAGTCTCAAGACACAACCCCAAATTTTATTAACATGGTCTCCAGCCTCTTGATGCCACCACAGCAGGAGACAGAAACATCCGTTTAAAAAAAAAAAAATTATAAAATAATTCTGTTCCTCCAAACAGAGAACTGTGAAGTTACAGAAGGAACGGATTTCAGAGAGGAAAACAGAGGCTGAATTTTCATTTATTTGCCAAATTATAGTAGCCAAGATCACTCAAAATGAGGACAGAGTCTTTGGGCCTTGCTCTCACGCAACATGCCAGGACATCTGGTTTTCTTCGTGAACTCTATAGCCTTAAATGTCATAACTAACTTTCTTCCCCCATGTCTGATTCTTTGTGTCTTTCTGCATCTATAGAAGTAAAAAAAAAACAAACCAACAACCCAACCAACAACCCAAACATAATAGAAAATATATTCAAATATTTCCTACACTAAGTTTTTGTCAGCAGAAGTCTGGGGGGAATCTTCCAGAGAATTTTCACTAAAGTATTTATTAAGCATTTTTAAAATTCTGTAATCAACTGTCTTAAAATGCATGTTGTTTTCAAAAAATGTCTGATTTAATTAGCTGTCTTAATATATTAAAGATAATGTGCCTCATGACTTTGGATCAAGTACTTTTTGTAATACTTCCTTGTAAGCATTTCAAAAGAAATACAGAAGTTCTGTGAGGCATTTAAAATCTCCTGCCACACTTTAAGAAACCAAGAACAAGTTTTATCTCCAAACAAAAATACCCAGATGTTCTTCCTCAACCTAGCTTAAATAATCAAACTTGGATTCTCAATATATTTGAGCTACAGGGCTCATATAGGGCAGGCAAGCAGAAGAAATATCTGAGGAAACACAAATTCCTCCAGGTACAAGAACTCATTGTTCAGTATTAAACTGTGGTATTTCTCATTAGAAGAACAAGCTAATGAGTGAGCATCAATTTCTTTTTCCTCTCCATTTCCTTCTTATTCCTTAGAAGAAAAAAAAAAACAACACACCACAAAAACCAAACTTACAAACTGAGAAAAATTAAGTTTCTCTGTATAACTTAGGAACTTCTCACTTTATCACCCCTTTTAAACAAAATTCTCTGTTCAAGTATAATTAATCACTACACATTTTAAACCTTTTGTTAGCACTTAGTTTCACTTCAAAAATAAGCTAACAACATTAACATGTCAATTAAACAGGTGACCCAGATCAAACTTTATGAAGGCTTAACCTTTGTGAAGTTTAACTTCTCACTGTCACAACTGGAGTATAACAACAGGGGGGTGGTGGGGAGAGAGTAAAAACAAACCTGACAAAAATCAATATATCTATTTTAAATATACTTTCAGAAGAAAGGGAATTAAAAAACCAACAAAAACAATCCATGGTTAAAAAGTAGCACTGGCAAAACACATACAGAGTAGGTGACAATCCAGGACAAGAAGGAAGCGCAGCAGAGAAAAATGGAACTCAACGGAAAAAAATCATGGTAAGAAAAGGCAGCAAAACACAAGAGCAGATGCAAAGGTAGAGTAAGATTATGCCAATGTCTTGCAGGGAAACACAAGCAGGTTGAATTTGAATGTAATTAAAGAAGGGATGACAGTGAATTTCAAAAAGGTGATGATGTGATAAGAGTAGCAAACAAAGAAGAATATCCTAGCAACAGCATTTTGGATATAAGGGTGGAGAGATGCTGATTCATATTCATGATTCACTTCCCATCAGCCACCTTCCACAGAGCCTGGAAGTCTTTCTGAATCTCGGAAAGCCACCGAAGGAAGAAAATACCAGGTGATTCTCAGAAATCACTTTCAGCTTTCTCATTGCAAATTAAATAAAGCCTGAGGGTGAAAAAGTCATACAGATGACAATCTAGCAGTTCTAGTGCTCTGTGCTAATTGTCCATGTGCATACACTTCTCCTGTAGTAAACGCAACCCGGTTAAGCTGCTGCTCAGTTCCTGAGAGATAAAAGTACACAAACACCAGCATACATATTACATGACCTCTCATGACAGACCTGGTTGCAATCAAAAAGTTCTAGGTTAGGGAAAAAAACCCTGGCCTTTACTCTCACACAGCAGAGAAAGAAAGCAAGCAGATGCTTCATGAGGTGCATATTCATTAAGCAATCTAGAAAGCATGCTTTAATTCTGCAGAATATGGAGACATATAGCATGCAGAAATGAAATTATTTCTACAGCATCCAACCTTATAACAGAAGTAGAATACTTATAGAGTACAATTATCTATGGCTACAATGCGAGCCATAAACTAATCATATGAGAACAGCAAAGGTAATATGTAGGAAGTACTTAATATAAGCCAGCTTTCATGCTGTCTCATATGTTAAAAATCAAGGAAAAAAACCCCACAGTGAAGCAACCTTAAAACTCACAGTGAAGCAATCTTTCTTAGCCTAATTTTGAAAGGAATTCAGGCTTCCACACTAACATTTTACCTACATATCTGGAGTGCAAACCTGTGCCAGTATTAGGGCATGAATCTCCAGGATATCAATTCCCTATAAATTTTCACTAAAATAAAATCAATCTGAGGATACACAGTTCCCCGTTCTTCCACCAAAGCAAAACAACTCAGTGTGAACTCAAAAGAAGATGCACTATCATTCCAACCACATGTAAAGATTAAATTGGAGATTATACTATATTAGGCACAAGCAAGTTAAACCAAAATGACAAGAAATCAATATTGGCTACCACTGCTATTCAGACACATACTTGTCTATAAAAAAATAGATAATACAAAGAGCCAGGTAATCATCAAGAGTGAGTGTTCACAGGTAACTTTTCAGAATGTAAAATGGATAATCAGAATATAGAGTAAGACTATAAATTTATTTCACAGCAAGAAGACCGAGCCAGATAAAATGGTTTTATCCCCAAAATGTTACTTTTAAACAATCAAATGCTTGGCCTCACACAGCCAGTGTCTTATAAATCATGGCAAGCAAGGCTGAGGTTTTCTACGTGATCACCTAGTCAAATACACCTACGTAACATTTAACCAAAATAATGTGCAGCACTGCTGTTCATGTTTAGGTTTTTTTAATCTAAAATCAAATAAAAATAGTGTTTGTGAACAACACAGCAAGCAGTAATACCTAAATCTTGACCTTCTATGGAAGGATTTTTCATAGCTCAAAGCAATTGTTGGCATAAATGACAGGAACATACACAGCATAGCAAGCAGAAAAGAAAATTCAGTATTCTTACATTAGTGGATACCTAAAAGAAGGTACCTCCATAGAAAGGAGTTTAAAAGATTTTACATGGACATACATACAGGACAAAAAGCCACCCTTTTCAAAGAATATGAAAGTGGCAGAGGTAACACAAAATCATGAAGGACAGAAAAGAGAAGCAAAGAACAGTAACAAGAAGAATATTTAAGAGGTAACAGAAAGGTCTGTTATTATTGGAACCTAACAATAGCACATCAGGTGTGAGTTCAGTTTTTGAAAAATTCAGATATTTAACATACTACAATAATACACAAGTGTTCACAGGGAAAGTAGAAAATGGAGAAAGACCATATCAATCCAAATGACATTGGTAAATTAATGTGGAAAACAAAACAAGCAGAAAAGGACTCGGTCTAATTTGGAACCTCAGAAATTAAGTTTAACTGGTGAATGCAATAACAAGTATTCTTCATGTCACACTACTATGGGAACTTTAAAAATGGAAACATATTAGAAAGGACTGAATGGCTAAAAGTTCCTTAGAAAAAAAGTTGTTAAAAACATCTGATCTTTTCATATGGTCCTTCTTTGCACACCTCAAGGAATCTTAAGGTTCGAAAGCCAGCAGGAGGGATCTGGCCTATCAACAATTCACCAGCAAGGGCGTAAGACACAGAGCAATAATATTCTCATCAATTCTTCCTCTCTCATGTGGCCCCCTTCTATTCTGAAGTACTTTCTTTCTGTCTCAATTTATCCTGATAGTGATAAATACTAAGATTAATTGCAGTGGACAGGATACACTGAGGGGGCCCACCTAGTTCTGCTGGGCTAGGAAAGCCTGGCAAAGCAGCAGAGCTCATCAAGCTCTGGCAGCTGATGCCCCAGAGCAAGGAAAAGACACACAAGCTAGCACATCACCTCTCAAAACCCAGGCAATGATTCAGGACTGACTCCCTGTCCCAGGCTCAGGCAGCATCAGATGCAAACTGTATTCCCCTCTATTTTTCCCCTTACTGCTTGCTTTCCCACAGTTACCATCATTCAACCACTATCCTCCACAGCTGAACTAAACCCACCCTTCTACCACTAGAATGGCTGGTTGACAGGGTAGGGAACAGAAACACAGCAAATATTCCTTTGCAGGAAGAGCATTTCTGCTTTAACTCCTGCTAAAGTAGGTGAGTTTATTTTTCAAAATATCTTCACTCTTGTTCTGATCACATGTAGCTTATAGCCAGTACACATCTAAATTTTGCCCTGAATTTCTCACTCTCTTGTAAATAAATCAGTTTATTCAGAACTCTAAGCTATTTTCACCTATTGTACAGAGACTAAGCACAAACACACTACCATGAGCCAATTGCCACGATAAGCACAGTGGGCTTTATAAAACAATAGCACCCAACTCACTTGAAGTTCACAGACTTTCTTTTTTTTTAAAATAGAACCATATTAAAGGGGGGGAAAACCCAACACTTCAGATACATGTGTTTTACTGAATTTAGCTGGTAAAACAGCCAGTAATGATAAAAACTGGAAGAAACAGTGACCATCTATTATTTGTTCTGGGTTTTGGAAAAAAAAACCCAAAAAACAAGGAGGAGGCATCCAAACCACAGCAGTGTTACTGGAATAGAAATGTCACCATCCCCAACAACAAAGAGATACAATGTACTATTTGTAATATGCTTCAGATAAAATATTTTAAATTTTAAAAGATCCAGAGACTGGTAATGGTCTGAGTCTCTTCACAAAATCAGTGCTTCAGTTTTCCAGACCATTCTTGCAAATGTTTGGAAATACTCAGAAAAGAAGATTCTAGTGGACTGTAAATACTGTAGAAATAACTGAGAAGGATATAAGATCAAAGAGCTGTTGATTAGTTACCTCCACATCAATTGAGAGTAAAATAATGTAATAGTTAGCTTGGTTTCTACAGCGGAGTGAAAAGCAGAAACACAGTAAATGCCTTCATTTGCCAAGCAAAACGTGGCTTCTTGAAATGATTACAGATTACTCAGCAGAACTAACTACAGCAATTACCCTACTTAGGTTATTCCAATGTATTTAGCTAAATGTCACATGATATTTTAATTATTTACTTTAAGGTCTCAATTAACTCACAGGAAACTCAGTTGATGAATTAAAATAAAATACTTTGAGATCCACACCCTTATTTAGCAGAAAGTATCAATGAGAACAATTCCTAGTGCCACCCTCCTACAGACCGGCGACAAACAGGTAGACACCATGAGATGCACAAGTCACAGCTTAAGCAAATGATGTGAATCGTGTTTAAAAATTGTCACAGTCCAACAAAATGTCTTTAAAGACAGGGAGAGATTTAAATACAGTAATTTGTTGTTATTTCCCCCTCGTTTCACATTGCTTTTAATTGTGTTTAATAATTGGGGTTTTTTAAGAGATGAGCTGCATTTATGGTGCTAGAGCCAACAGGACTTTTTGAACTTCTATCCTTTTTACTGTAATAAATTACTGTATTTAAATATTTCCCTACAACTGGCAGAGCACCACCCATAATTAGAAAAATGTTGATGTTTGTTACATTTATTACATAATGAATTATTACTGAATGCCTTTTGACATAAAGACCATAATTTAGGAAACTAGAAAAAAGTTGCAGCTGTGAGATTGGACAGTCTTAGCAAGAGCTAATTCACAAGAATTAGTATTCACAATGAATAAATTACGTAAGTGGAATACAAAATTAAAGAGGGATATGACAATCCTTGTGTGTAAAAAAAAAAATAGAGGGTATGCAGAAGCAGACAACCTCCAGATACACTGTTCAGCGCAGAGTGTCAGGAAGACTGCAGACTGCCAACAGTGGGATGGCTGAAGCATCAGTGTCTCGTTGCTGTTACAGATGTATCAGCTAGATACATGCAGACTTGAAATCTCTTAAAGAGAAGACTTTTAAATTAAATCTTACTGGTGAGCAAGAGGTGAATTTATCTCTGTAACTTACCACACAAGACCACCCAGGCTTACCTCATCTGTACAGCTACAGACATGATTTGGTATTTATTTCTTTTCTGAAAAAAATTGTTGCTAACTTTTTTTTTTTAAAATCAAACTCTGAAAGGAGTGTAGTCAAACAAACAAAAAAAACCAAAAAAGCAAGCCAAAACACAGACTTGCATAAAATACAACCCCTAATTGTGGATGGTGCCCTCCCAGTTACTGGGAGAATAAAACTTTGAACAGCAGTGCTGTCAGTTCTAGCATCTTAAATGCAGCTCATCTCTCAAAGTACTTTAGAGAAACAGACTTCACAACGAACTGAAGGATCCAACATGCCCAGTGACAAAAGTAACACTGCATCCTGCTCGTATTAAATCTTCAGTTCCCACCATCCCACAAACCGTGATCTGACACATTCATGGAACGTTTGTCAGGCTGATGAACAACGATCCTGACTTGCAAAAGTTAAAATGTGCTGGAAGGTTCGAGAACAGCAAGGACACAGATTGTTCTCATAAAAATGCAAAGTGGCAGACAATTAGTTCAAGATGAGTTTACAGCAAAATTATGCTTTTGAGATAAATATCTTAACACTTACAGTGACATTCAAAAAGAGTAACTGTAGTCTAGGAAAGCTAATCTCCCTACACTTCCTTTACAGTTGATAGGGTGATAAGCACATTTAGAGTTTCAAGACCCTTAAAAAGCAGTTTCCTGCTTTGAATGAACCTCTTCTTTCCAAATGATATCAAGAGCCTCTGTTAACTAACCCTTCATAAGCCCACTCCACTTCAAGTACACAAAAAGATAAGATTGTAATTGGCCTCAAACAGAACCGCATCTACTTTCCTCAACAAGGTCTCTTTCTTCACCTAATTCAAGTTTTACAGAACTTCTCCATTTCCTGTATCTGCTATTGCCTCTGCAGCAGCCAAAGCACACCGACCACTCATTTCTAGATCTGAAGAACAACTTTGCTGATATATCAAGCAAATCTGCCTTGAAAGTCATAATGCTTTCTTAAGACCTGTTCATTATTCCAAGAAAAGAAACCACAACCATTATGAAGCAAACATGCATTTTAAATTGAAGGTCACAACAGCTGAAACTTGCAGACAGACACTGCAGTGACACCTTGCAAAATATTTTAATGTTGCCGATTTTGCAACAGAACACGCTGGCCAGAAATCGACTGCTCATACTCCTCCACTCTTACCAGAGACCAGATTCTCTTACAAAAGTATGTTAAAAAGTAATAGATGCGGTTCACTGGGCTACAAATAACTGCATGACTGCCTCCAAATCATTCTGGAGCCTTAGAAATTTATCACCTTCGAAATTTTATCACACCATAGTGCCCACAAACACACAGAGTAAAACACTTCTGTGACAGTTGTACTTTTTCCTAATTTATTATCTTAGTGAACTGAGTAACCCCATAAAAGGCTTCTCAAAGACAACAGGTGTATGAAGTTTTAACCCGTACAATCCCATGGAACAATCACCACAGCAAGTGTTACAAACAGGTTTTGGTGCTTCTGTTTCTCCTAAAAATCTTAGCAGTGCTCTTGGCTCAGCATCTGCTGCTGTTGCTTGGAGGCCTTCTGCAGAAGCTGTCATGAGTGGCATCACTGTTAGTTTTACTCTTTAAGTTATGACTAGCAAGTCAAAATAGTTGTGAAAAGGGGCTAAAGGTGTTACAATGAAAACCACTCGCCACTACAAATGTTACTGCACGTCCCCTTTTTTACGATCACAGCTCCCACACATGTTAAAAGAACCCAGTGTCTCTCTCCACGACAGAATCCAAGATCACCAGTGAAGCCGAACAACTAGGGGCACGCATAAGCCAACCTACTCTCCCCAGCACTGCTGGTATTGGTGATTCCTGCAATGCTCACTACTCTAACAATAGAAAACTGGGCTACCACCAGGGACAAATAAATGAATTTTAAGAGCAACCATTTGCTACACAAGCAAACCTATCACAAGCCACCTATAATCCATGGATGCTATTCTTCAAGTCAAAATAAAATGAGACAAAAAGCAGACTTCCAGCACAATATGAACGATGTAAGCAAACGAAGCATTTCAGTTCATGCCCAAGAGCAAATACATACAACTCATCAGATTTTGCTTTTGAGAACACAGAGGCACACTCTTAAACTCCAGTAACTAGTTCTACCCTTTTCAGCTTATCTTCCAGTTCTGTGATTGCGATGGGTTGAAAGATTGGGTTGAAAGATTGGGGAAATAACCAAAGAAATAAACACATTCTCCATTTCTACAGCTAGATTTAATATCTATCTTCAGGTGCTAAAACTGAGAAAGTTTGGTTTTCAATGTAACCATAACCTTTGACAGCATCTTCCAATCAAAGCAAAACTCACTGATTTCACAGTTGCAACTGTGAGTTTTAAGCAAATCATGTTACTATAACGTCAAATCAAGCACCACAAAAATTGAACACACCAATACATACAAACCTTTCTGGATAACATGATCAGCCCAGTTTCTTGCTGTGACACTGACAAGGACAGAAGATGTGAAGACATCTCAGTCTCATTTGCTAAATCTTCCAAATTTTGCATCAAATCAAGGAGGAATCCTCCAGCCTTTGTAATTTGCCATCTTACTTGTTCCTCAAGGCACAGTTGTTCCACAAAGCACAGCTCTTCCTGCACACTACATAAGGCAGCAACACAGTGATGAAATCCAGAGTATGGCAACATAATATGACTTTTTGCATCATCATCTGCTACCTTGCCACCAAGTTTTCCCATCACATGAACACACCATCACCTGGAGCTTCTGCCTAAAATGCCTCTCCTGGCTCACACTCCAACCTTTCTGGTTCAAAGCTCCCCATGTGCTCTCTTCCCATCATAACTCAAACTAACTCTGCATATTCAGTCAGACATTTCTTCCATTATTTCCAGCACCAACAAAAAACCCCATAAAACACAGAAGTATTTTGCAGTACACTAACACAGTATATTTAAGAGATGCAAAATACAAAGGTTTTTTTAATCACATGCATAATATGATTGTGCATTATTTCTGTACCCAGCAGGTTTCACTGAGCAATTCTAAACAGTCAGACTGTAAGTTCCCACCCGTATTCATAGGCACTGTTTTCAAATTGCATGACCCACATCGGCTAACACATTAAGATATTGCCAAGCTATCAAGTACATGAGGTTTTTTTCTTCTACTTTGTGCTTTGGTAAACAATCTTTAGCTTCCTGCAAACCAGAAAAAAATATGAAGATACATATCCTCATAAGGTTTCCTTCCTGCATCTCCCATAGCACACCCCTCAGCAGCAGGTACCAAGTCATTTACAATGACATGATTATAATTTTCCTTCAAGTGATAAAAATCTAAGAACCCTCATAAATACACCTAATAAGGTAAACTAATTACAGAAGGATACTATGTACATGCCCACATCCAAACATCACCTTTCAGACTGCAGTTCCACTGCTAAGGTTGCATTTCTGTCACAGGAGCAGTCCGTTTTTCTGCGGTTACTGCTGCTTTCTAGCTGAAGCTCAAAGGCAAGCAGGAGATCTAGAGCAAACAGATGACCCAGCTGAAAAGATTAACTTTAGGCCGATGGTTAATTAAGACACATCTAACTGACCTCACACTTCTATAGCACTAATACCAACACAAAGAAAGGAGCAAGAACTCATGCCAGAACCAACCCTCTTGGCCTCTGCAGAGATTTGGGTCTTTCAAAATGATCTTTAAAAAGATGTCACAGGTAATGCAGGTATTCCAAGCAACAACAGCTAAGCATGACCTATCAGAAATAAACCAGAAATAACAGACATGGGTAACTATGATAGAGCAGGAAAGAGTAGATATGGCTGTTCCAAAAAGAGATCCTCACTTTACAATCTCTTAGAGCATTGTGAAGATGTGTAAGAAGAGCTGGACTCAGACACTATCACGGTCTACTTGAATTTCCAGTGCTAGACAAGGCTTTCTTCCAGTCACAAATGACAGACATTTGCATGAATAAATTAGTTAAAATAAAGAAAACATAGTACAGATGTAGCTGGTGTTCTCACACGGAAGGAAGATACCAGTGGGGCTCCCCAAGACTGTGTTCAACATATTCTAAACTA
Organism: Zapornia atra; assembly: GCA_013400835.1. NCBI lineage: Eukaryota > Metazoa > Chordata > Aves > Gruiformes > Rallidae > Zapornia > Zapornia atra. The sequence continues at coordinate 88,671 of VZTU01026316.1, forward strand.
TCCAAGAAACTGAAGCAAGGTGAAAAGTTTGTTGACACTGCTATGCCTATCAGTATTATGTTGTTTAGGAGAGCAAGGAGAGGGCTGACTCCAGTAGGAAGGGGCCTGTATCAGACATGGGGACTGAGCAACAAAGCAGGGACAGCCAGCACAGATGAAAGTGATGCAAGTTGTGGGGACAGAGGGAAGGAGGGAGAGAAGCAGTTTGAACTTTGCACATAGCAAACCAACGGGCTTTGCACTGAATACTGTCAGCACTCAGAAATGAGTTGGTCAAGTCTGATGATTAAAACCTAAAGGTTACTAACTACACAAAACCCACACCAGATTAAGAACAGATCTTTATTGAAAGTAGTTAGGGATTGAAAGAATATTCAAGGTAAGTATTATACACACTTGTCCTATTCTCACTCTTACATACTCATCCAACCATGCTTGTCACTGAAGGAAAACCACTGTATATTTTTTGTCTGATTTCATTACAGATTAAGATTTTACCTAAACTTGCCAGCAACTTCACCAAAAAATTTAAATTTTCATTTGAAAGTCTCAGTTGGTACTCCTAATAGTGCCAAAAGCACAGACACAGAGCCTTAATAGATACTCTTTAAAGGACCTTGCTGCTGCAGCAGCAGCTTAAAGTCATTCATCACACCTTCCACCTCATCCTCACCAGAAGCTACTGCACTGGCTGGTTATCAGCAGTGCAAGAAACTCTTTTCTAACTACTACTTTCTAGCCATTCAGTTATCATCAAGCCATTATGGGAAAAACAAAACAGTGCTTGAAGGTTTGAGAACTTAGCATTGCAATTTTTTAATATAAAAATCCTCATGATAGAGTTATAATAATTATATCATCGATAAAAACACACACAGCCAGCGTGACAAAACAACAATTAAAGGCAGTCTAACTTTACCAATGAAATTTCAGGAGTTAAATTTTAAAAATATGTAGAGTGAAAAATTCTCATGTTCTTCAATACAACATCTTAGTTTCTTTTGATTTTCTTTGTAAGTGTAATTAACAGCTTGATCCAGATATTTGCCAGGTTTCAACTTTTTGTTCAATGGGGGAACTATAGTTCCCATTGTTACTGCTTTGGTAATGTGATATTCAAACTGTTGACATTTACAGAACTCTCTCATCTACATGACTTTAAAATAATTTTGAGGATAGGTAAGAAGTAATCAACACTGACTGAATACTTCTTCCTGCAAGAAGTTAAAATCCTTCTTTAATAATTATTATTGGCTTCCATTTCTGTTTTTGTGAAGGCAGCACTGCTGAAAGAATCACACAGTTTGTCCCATCTGTGATCTAGTCTTGAAAATTATGGATAATATCATTTACATAAGTCAGATAAAATGGAATAAAGCCAGGGAACATGTTGAACAAATCTGTTTTGTAGCTAGCTCTGCGATTCTTCCAATGAAGTACATTTATAGTATCAAAATTCTCATAATATGGTACTGGATAATATGGCATCTCAAAATGGCAAAAGGCCTGTTCAGGTACAGTTACACAGACAGAAGTTATCTTTGCAATGCAATTTACTTCAGAGACTGAACATGTATAAAATGGACTGGTAAAGACACATTTCTGTCCAACTGAAGCTGCATCTAACCCTAGGAGAACTTGTTCTCAATCAAGTTTGGTGTTGTAGAGCAGGCTTACATTCCAATGCCACAGGGATTGCATGTGCTGAGAAATCTACGTCAAAGAGCAGAAACTGCATAGTTCCCCACAGAATAACTTACGGAACAGTGACCCCGTTAAGTCTAGAAATGGGTAATGGAAGAACTCTAACCTGAAATAAAGATGGAATTTAATACAGTAAAAGGTTCTATTCTTCAGAAAGATATCTCCAATTCATGTATATGAAGAGATACCTGATTTAGCAAATGCTTATACAAGTCTCTTGTGTTAACAAATACAGAAAGCCAAGAAACTGATGATGTTGAAAAAAATAAAACCAAAAACCAACTACAGGTGCACACACACACTCTAGAAGGGCATTTTAATAAGGCTGTCCTGTTACTTCTGCTGCAACTTAAAAGTTAATTTATTCTGTCGCTGTATTTCCTATTTTCTTCCGGAAACTTCAAAAAAGATACAGACAAATCACAGGGAGTCCAGTGAGAGTTAACAGCAACAGAAACCATGACAGAACATGACCTGTGAAGGAAAAGGCCTGCTTGCACAGTTCGGTATAGAGAAGTCTGACATAAAAGGAGGAACAATCTTCATGCATGCAACCAGTGAGAAGAGTACAGAAATCAACCTGCATGAATTAGTAATAGTTGGACAAGAACTAACTGGCTTAACTAGCACCAAGACAGGGACTAAAGTTAAACATTAAGAAAAGCCTTCTAACTGTAATGATAGTTATGTACTAGCTATAAATAGACCAATGAAGAGGTGTGGTATTCCCCTCTTTTGAGATTTTTAAGAATAGATCAGACTAATGTCTGTCAGATGTCATTTAAGTGTATTTGCTTCTGCCTCACAACAGAGATCTCAGGAAATCCCTTCCTTACTTACACATCTATCATTTCCTCATTTATCCAAATGAGAACTGTTTATCTGCATTACCATACCCAAGCTTCCAAAGTACAGTCTTTGAAACACCAACATTTGATTTCTCTTACATTACCGTTCTCAGATTGTTAGTGTGCTTAGCACAAAACCTCCCAGGAACACAAAAGCAGGACTTTTTACTACTGCAGATGATCTAGTGGACAAATGACTAAATGGAAATTCAGAAAGAGAAGCAAGTGAGGAAAAACACCGAAGATCTTGAAGAAAAAATGGCTGAAAACAAAGAAAAAACCTTCAGCCTAAAGAAAATTATTTTCCTGTCATGTGAAAAACTAAGTTACAGTTTGATAAAATTTCAAAAATAGGCAATAATGTGAGATATAGAAGTAAACCTAAGTCAAAGATTTTGCAGACAGGGAGAAAAGTCACATCTCTACAGGCCAGTTTCTCTACATTACCAGCTTACAGCTCTCAGTTTTTAAAGCACATGGCAGATACCCCTGCTTTGGCCTTGTTCGAGTAAGTCCAGATTCAAATGGCCTCACTAAACTGGGCTTTAAACGATGCTAAATGTATATTTGTGAGTCACGTGTCTCTAGAGCTGTGGTTCCCACAGATGGAAGTTGGTAAAATATCCTACCACTGAACTCCATCCTTCCTTCACTAATTGACACCAAACCTTCTGCAGCTTCTCAAAAAACACAATTAAGGTAAATACATTTAAAAGCACCTCAGAAAAAAACCCTGTAAACAACCATGTTTAGTGTAAGAAATTAGCTTAGCATAGAGCCATAAGCTGCCTTTGTCATTAGTACTATATTGCTAAATCAAGACCTCATGCTAAGGTCCAGAAGTGAGAATCACAGCTAATGTATCCCTGCATTCTGAACATGTTCCCACCACCCGGTTACATGTTTACAAAGTTATTTTGCAAGATATGTGCAATTACAGCATGCATGAGCTACTCTGACCTATTCCTCAGCACCACAAAATACCAGAATATTAAAATAGCAAATGCAGTATTTTTTAATTTTTTATTTTTAAATAAAGACTTCTTTACTTCTCTCCCACAAAAAAATAGTGTGGTTAATCAAATTCACTGCTTTTTGGGGTTTTTTTTTTGTTTGAAATTTAACACTGCATCAGTTCTACTTCAGAATTTTAACAGCTTAAATTTGGAAATTAAACTTTCCAGACAGCAAACTTAATTGTTCACTCATTAGATAAACCGAGGGAGAGTCACTAGACAATATACTTATTTACATTAGTTGGTCATATATATGAAAATAAGCTCTGCAAAAGTAATAAGATGCACTTAATTACATTGATGAGTCACATCGTCATCATTCATTTTTCTCCAAATAGTAAATGGAATAACATTAACAGCATCCTAAAAGGAAATGATTCAGAAGTGTAATCATTTCTCCGGACCAAGAGTGTACCTTGACATGACAGATCTGAACACCGGCTGTGTGTTTGGTGGGAAAGGGGGAATCAATGAAGGAAATCACTCTTTTATCATTCTCAGGTTGCAATTTATAAGAAAACATTATTTTTACTTCAGAGAATGCTCTGTTTGAGGGCAACTGAACAATGTGTCACAAAAAAAAAAAAATTACATATTATTCATTACTTTTGACTTATCCTGATGATGTAAAACATGAGCCTGTAATAACGGAGATGAAAGACAAAAAATGAAGCTTTTTTTCAAGAATTTCTCCATAAATGCTTACTAGTAACGCCAAGGTTTTAAAAAACCACAGTAATTCTAATTCATACCTAAATATTCACACAGTATTTCCACAGATTGTAAGAAAAAAATGCAAACTAGAAACTATAAATGTGAATTTTACAGCACAGCCACCTTTCTTACTTTCTCCAGAAGAAAGCTGTGCGTTTATAATACAAGAATAAGCCTTTTGAATTTAGCTTCAATCAGCTTTTAAATTCCACAACTCTGCACAGTGACTGGCTTTCCCAAGAACCACAGCAAAGAACCACTGATGGGTCTGCTACCAAATTCAAAAGGTTATTTATTTTTACCATAAACTATTTTCAGTTTTATCAGCATAAAGAAAAAAAAAACCAAGCTTCCCTACTATTAAACAAGCTATTAAGCAAGGTAAAGCTCTTGTGACCCTATGTTAAAAAATTCTACCTGTCGCAGGTTCTGCCCACTCACACACACTGTAAAAGCTCTCAAGATCACCAAACGCCACAGCTACCTTTAGAAAAAGTTTCTTCTGACAGTTTAGAAATCTCAGCAAGCCAAGACAAGCAATTCAGAAACATCTGTTTTCTTTCTTCCATTAGTGTCAGGTAAACCACTGACACAGAGTTCATCAAGACAAACTGTGTGCATATTTTTCTCCAGCAGCAAGTCAAATTGACAAACATTACCTTGCTGTTCTGCTTTATCAAAATACAGTTAAGCCTTGGAAAAAAATAGGATTAATTACATACAGCCTCATTGTCTGACTCAGTATTCAGGTTCAATACATTGCAGCAGCAATCATGATGGAACGCGGTGTAAAAAAAACAGGAATTACAGCAAGTTCTCATTTTTTAATATATTTCTGAGAAAAGCAGTTATTTTAAAAGCCACTGTACGCAAAGGCATACATAAAAGTAGAATTTCCTCATGCAGTATTTCTGGCATGTTCAAATGACAGTGAAGGGTTTCTAGACACAGAGTGGGGGTGGGGTGCGGAGAACCAAACCACCAACACTAAAGCCAAACAAGAAAATTCTTCCAAGGTTTTTCATCTCTGCCCCTTCCCTTAATACCACCCATAAGGGATTTCCATAGGAAAGAACACTTTATAGGGTATTCTGCTAGTAAGTCCAAACGGCACGACAGAATCCAAGATGTTGTGCAAGACAAGCATGTAGACGTTCATTCTGCAAATACGTCTCTGCCATATGCATAGCAGCACATTTCTGAAGGCCTCTTACACTCTGCAACGTGCTGCATTGTTCAAAGAAAACAAATGTAATAGCTGAGAAACGTTTTCTGCACGAACTAGTAATCCACCTTATTTCAAGGTAGGCTTCTATTATCTTCTATGACCCTCTTAGGGGACGCTTCACGATACAATGCAGCTTAGAAGCGCTCAGCTTATTTAATGCTTTGATCTTCAGTAATTCCACAGCCAAAAACTAAACCAGATTTATGAAGCAAGAGAGGAAGCCAGAAAAAAAAAACCAACCCACCCAACAACCTGGTGGGTACTGCAATGCACCTCAACAGCAGCAAGGGAAAATATAGTAATATAACATTCACGCTTTCCCCCGACAAAAATACCTCGCGGAATCTGACCTACATACCCAATTCGCAGCACTGCTATCGCTGCGGAGCAGCTTTAAGACAAGAGACTAGAGCATCAGCACGCAACGAGGAGGTTTACGGTGACATACAAATATTTGCAGAGCTCGTAATAATCCTTAAGATCCTGCAGCTACAACGCAGATCACTAACGTGTCATGCCCTCCCCCCCAGCACCTCAATTCACTCCACCGCCGCGTACCTCCGCCTGCTCAGGGACGGTGCTCCCGGCGGCTTCCAGCAGCGCGGTCCCCTCTCCCCCGCCAGCCCGGGCGCCTCCCGGATGCCGAAGCCGTCTCCCCGCACCGGCGGCTCCCTCCAACGCGCACCGACAAACCCGACCCCGAAACACACGCGCGTCGGGGAAGCCGAGGGCCGCCCCCCGCCCGGCC
>VZTU01026317.1:0-31935 GCA_013400835.1 Zapornia atra
TGATTCTGTGATTCCATGAATTCTGAATCTGCAAAGGCTGTTTTACCAGCGTAAAGCTACGGTTGTATTTTCACTGTGATGCAAAGCCTGGAAATGGCAGTCCTGTACGCAGCCTTTGTATTAATGCTGCTGTGAAAATAGGTACTTGAAAGGTTTGCTGACAATGCCAGCCGTTCCTGGGAAGGGGAGGTAGCGGGATATTAGAGGAAACTTTTAAATGTTGGAAATTCTGTGTTCTTTCCTATAAATATCGGTTAAAATCCACTTTGCTACAAATGAATCCCATCACCAAACTCTAGGAGTATTTCCCATCTTCAGGCAGTGTTTCATGATATTTGGGATAACACAGAATAGCACAGACAAAATGTCAGAGGAGAGAGAAGGCTTCTGGCTACAGTTGTGGAGAAAGATTTGATGAGTTTCTTTCCTGCTATCAATCCTGACTGACAAGTAATGTTTAAATGCCTGGCTTGCGTTGTGGACTGTGGTGGTGTGACCCTGGCTGGAGGCCAGACGCCCACCATAGCAGCTCTATCACTCCCCCTTTCAGCTGGACAGGGGAGAAAATATCTGAGAGAGATCATTCTGCAATCAGTGTCATGTGTAAAAGAGACTCAACATGGAATAAAAAAGAAAATGATCTAATTTACTACACTGCCCTGCACCTCCAGTGACACCAGAGTCGGGTGATGAGAAGCACGACCAGATCTTAAAGCACCTCCCCTCACCCCTCCCTTCTTAGCAGACTTCACTGTAGTCATGATTCTGGTCCTTCCTTCCCCCCCCCGTTATGGCACAAGGAGGTTGAGGGGCATGGTGGGGAATGGGGGTTTCAGTCAGTTCCTCATGAGATTTTTTTTCCTTGTTAGCCAGGGGAGGCATTGCTCACCCCCTTCCCCTGCTGCACCGTGGGGTCCCACCCACAGCAGACAGTGCTCCATGAACTTCTCCAACATAAGTCCTTTCACACAGGGCTTCAGCTCTTCCCAGGCTGCCCCAGCGTGGGTGATGGCTATGGGTGCAGTCATCAGTCATAGAACGTCTCTCAGTCTCTCANGAGTCGAGATAAGGACAGGGAGAGATTATTCAGCAATTAATGTTATGGGCAAAGCAGACTCAACACAGACTAAAAAGAAAAAAAAGCACCTAGTTTATTAAACTATACATTCTTACACTCTTCCCCAGCTCCACCGTGGGGTCCCACCCACAGCAGACAGTGCTCCATGAACTTCTCCAACATAAGTCCTTTCACACAGGGCTTCAGCTCTTCCCAGGCTGCCCCAGCGTGGGTGATGGCTATGGGTGCAGTCATCAGTCATAGAACCTCTCTCAGTCCCTCAGGCCCAGACTGCTCCAGCCTGGTCCCCCACAGAGCCACAAGCACCCAGCCCTCCCCCCCCCCCAGCAAACTGTCCTGAGGTGTGAGCCTCTCTCTGAACAGGCTGCAGGTCCTGTCAGGAACTTGCTCCAGTGCAAGTAACAGCATTTTCCACGTCTCCACCTGCTCCAGCGTGGGGTCTCTCCACAGTCTGCAGGTGGGGTCTTGTTCTCCCCATCAACTTCCATGGGCTGTGCGGGGGATAACCTGCTCCACCATGGGTTTCTCCATGGACTGCAGGGGCATTGTTCTCCCTGGCGCCTGGAGCACCTTCTCCTCCCCCTTCCCAGAGGCCTTGGTATCTGCACAGTTTCTCACATCTTCTCACTCCCTTCTGTGGGGGCAGAAAGCAGCCACTTGCATTTTCTTTCTCCTGACTGTGATTCCCAGAGGTGCTGTGACCATCGCTAATGGGCTTGGCCTTGGTCAGTGGCGGGTCCGGCCTTAAGCTGGCTGATGTTTGCTCTGTTGGGCCTGTGGGAAGCTTCTAGCTGCTTCTTGCAGAAACCACCCCTGCAGCCCCCCTTCTCCACCAGAACCAGACCACGCAAACCCACAACATGCACTCAATAAGTGAGTGTATACGTATATATACATGAAAAAACGAACCTATTGGCTTGGTAAACAGTATTCAGGAGAGAAAAGCTGCTCCTTTTGCGTGTTCTATGAGCACTTGTTCTGTGTATTTGTAGCTGTGTGCTGGGACTGTGATTATACTGGGACCGCTGAAGAAGATCTTGAATGCAGTGAGCACAAGTCTAATTATTTTGTTCACTAGAGGCAATAATTGGCTTGTTCAGAAGTAATGAGATAATTCAGATGTAAATTCATTTTTGAGAGGGGAATTTTAATAATGGATAATCTAGGAAATTATGTCATGAATGAAAGAATATTTTGTTTATAAAAGGAACAAGTAATGTAACTACAGAAGGTTAGGACCATTTCAACTAATTCACAGCTGGAAACAAAATCTGGGCGATTGCTTTTGACTGCTGTGTAAACGCTCTGTGTTCCGAGATGTTGGCGCTGGGTTTTTAACAAGACCAGTATCTTCTGAATGAGTAGCTGCAGCCTTCACAGAACTTCAGGGCTGATGTTTGTGGAGATGAGAGTACATGAGTGGCCGTACTAAAATTTATGGAAATGTTTGAGTGCCTAAAATCCAGGCCTGAGCAATCGTGTCTTTTGATGGTTTTATCCTTAGAGTTTTCTTTAGCTTTCCTGTGAGCATCCTTCAGGCAGCTTTGGTGAGCCAGTATGTGTTTCCCTTTAGGAACAGGGTTTAATGTTAGAACTCTGCTTTTTAAGGGCTGGGTCTGGCTTACTTGACTTCACAGCTTTATTTTTCTAATTCTCAGGCACAACTGCTCTGTCCTGCTTCCAGATCTAGTGCTGGCTTGCTTTGGAGCTTCTGTTATGTTTTCATGCCCTGTGCTTTGAGTCTTTGTTCCTAAAGTTAAGTGCTGGTGCCCAGCGATGTCCCTAGGAGTTCCAACTGTGAGGAGAAAGCAGTGTGTGTAGGTACTCTCCTCCTGTCTTTCATGTTATTATTTTAACTCAGACTGTTCTGTCTGTCAGTTTAGGGATTTGACACAGGTTATGATGGGGAGGAAGGTAGAATTTTCTTGCCTTTCTGGAAAGCAGATTGAAAGAGAGAGTATGTGGAATGGTTTAATCGATGTAGGAACATGCGAACAAATCAAACACAGAGAAATTGAGCAGTGGGAGGAAGGTTTGAGGTTTGAGGTGATGAGCCTTGTTGAAGGACCCTAGATTTAATCGGAGATTACCCTTTGTTAGCTTTCTTTAGCAGCCTGCTGCTCCTTTCCCCCATGCTGCCTTTTGCCTCACCCTCTTCTTTCTTTTTTATTCAGAAGTACCTGAACTGCAAGTTACATGTCAAGCCCTTCTGGTTTGTCCTGTGCTGAAGAGCTATGGCTAATTTTAATCAAGCTTCAACTGTCATTCCGGTTCATCAATGTCACATTAGCGTCATTCACGTTCATCAGTGTCACATTAGCGGTAAATCCGAACTCCCTGATTATTAAAGTGGATGGAAATCACCGCTCTGTGTGTGGCCAAATAGCTACTCATCAACGGGGTTTCTGATGGGGCCTGATAGTTTAACACAGGCCTTAATCAAGGGCTCGTAACTGTTTTCTCTGCTGGTTTTTATCCACGTGCTATTGAATTGCATTAACACGTGCAAGTATTCCCTATTTTTGCTTAACGCCCACTCTATCAGGTCTGGAGCAGAAACCTGGTTTTAGGCTGAAGTATTGCTCATATTAATGACTTAGGCCCTTGATGTTAATGAGACAGAGTGTTTAAGGGTTGGTATTTAAGGCTGTGAAGATTGGGAAGGTGGGAAGTTACTAAAGAGGGAGGGAGCATGAACTGTGTTTAGTGCAGAGAGCCATGTGTCAGAGCTCTGCCTGTTTTATCCCTGGGATAAATCTTCACTGGATCATTAACCTTGATTTTAGGTGATTATTGCCACTGTGTCTTCCCTTTTTCTTGTGAGTTCTACCTGTCTCTCTACCTTGCTCACTTTCCCCAAGTCTTGTACCAGTTTTGACACAAATTGGTGGTCGGGTCATATTTACAAACTGTGAGTTACATGTCAGTTTGTTTCAGAGTGATTAACACTTTGCTCTGAAGGTCCAGGGTAAAGCTTTTGGATATCTAGTCCAGCCTTCCCATCGGTACTTCTCTGTGCCCACAGGACAGAGAAAAGCTTCCACAATTCAGCAGAAAGGATGTTTTGACAGGACTAATGATGGGATGTGATTTTGGAAGCTCAAGTGATGCTCAGGTTGGTTCAGAACTGGTGGGAGGACCGGCTCTGGAACCCAACACTGATGCTTCCAACCATGCACATGCTTGCAGAAACACAGCAGCGCCTCATATTTCTTTGTCAGAAGTTCTGTGTTACTCTGTGCACATACAGATCAAATACCCCTCTGTGCCTACAATAACCAGTGAATGTTTGTGGTTATAATATTGTATAGAATTAAAAAAATGACTGGGGTTTTTTTGTGGGTTCCAAACATGAGTGCAAAGTACGATCATAACATCTCATGACTGCTGTTATCCACCAAATTGTTCAGTGCCCTGTCAAATTCTGAAGTGACCATGGGCCATGACCCTAACTCTGGGCCACTGCAGCTCCTGTAAAGAATAGAATCACAGAATAGGTTGGAAAAGACCTTTGAGATCATTGAGCCCAACCGTACCTGTCCTCTACTAAACTGTATTCCTGAGCATCTTATCTGCCCTGCCCATCTTGGGCAGCCTGTTCCAGTGCCTGATACCCCTTTCAGTGAAGAACTTTTTCCTAATGTCTGATCCAAACTTGCCCTGGTGCCGCTTGAGGCCATTCACCCTCATCCTATCACCTGTTGCTTGGGTGAAGAGACCAACACCTATCTCTCTACAACCTCCTTTCAGGTCATTGTAGGGAGTGACAAGGTCTCCCCTCAGCCTCCTCTTCTCCAGGCTAAACATCCCCAGCTCCCTCAGCTGTTCTTTGTAAGGTTTGCTCTCCAGCCCCTTCTCCAGCCTCGTTGCCCTTCTAATAATGTAGTTTTCATCCATCCCCATGCTCATTTTAGCCTACCCACAAAAATTTCAGTCGGGTACAAGGAAAATTCTGGTAATATATTGCTAATTTGCAGAAGCATCAGACTGATGGGCAGTGGTGTGCAGAGGCATTGCAGGAGTCAGAAGTGTCGGAGAGGAGTGAGCTGGGCACCAGAGAAAATGCCTACACAATGCCTCAGATTCCTCCACACTGAGAAGAACATGTTTATGCTACAATTATAGACAATGATAGATATGGGTACATGCATTTAAGACTCACTGATGGGATTAGCATCAGAAAGAGGGGTTTTTAATGCTCTTTTGGCACTGAACACCAGGCCTTTTCTAGCTGCAGTGAGTAGAGCAAGGCCTTGCTCAGTTCGAAGGCCTGTTTTCCCCAGTTCCTCCCTCAGTGTCTGTGTGTGGTGCTTTCTCAAGAGTTTTTGCCCAACTTTTGGTGTTATAATTGAGTCAGTACTGCCATAGACTTCACTGGAATTAGTTTTAATTAATGACAGGCCATGCAAGCCTTGTTAAAGGGAAGGGAAATACTGTCATGCAGAATTTGTCAGTGGCAGATCTGCTCTGTCAAGGAGAGTTACAGTTAACCTTTAACCAGTTATGAAGGCAGCCAAAAGGTGCTTCCATCCTCTTTAGTTGTCATCAGACCTAGTTAAAGGTTAACTTCTTGCTTCTGGCACCAGGGTCCTGCCAGGCCACTGTTGTCTTCTCAAAAGCCAACCTGATGCATGGTCTGATTTCCTGGCTGTCCCCTCAAAAGACAATGTGAAAAGAAAAATAAAAAAAGGAAAATGCAGGCTCCATCTTAAGAAAAAGCACACATTTTGGAAACAACTAATTCCTGTGTGCCATCTTCATTAGCTACCTTTGCAGCATTGAGCAGCTGGAAGAAAATGAGAAAGAGGTACACTGGAGGGAGACCTTGTGTTTGAAAACTTGCTGTGCTTAACATGGGGATGGACTAAATGGGCTATAAAATACAAAAGAGTGGCAAAGCCTGCTTTTTCCTCTGAAGTCTCTGGTGGCATGGAAAGCCTTTGGTCTCAAGATCCCCAGCAAAGGCGAATTGTAGAAGCTACTTGCAAAACCAAATGGATTTTACAATTCAGGAGTATCTTCCAAACGGTCCCAGCAGCATCTGCAGGTGACGGCTTCAGGCTGGAGCTCAGCAGATACAAAGGCAGGTTCTAGCTGCAGAGTTCACGTCTGGTTCTAAAATCGGCTTAGATTTGGGTTTATCAGGTGCTGACCAGCAGTTTTAAGGCCTTAGTAGGGTCTGGAAAGCATAAAACTGAGTGTAACTAACTCTGTCCGAGCACGGGGGGTTCACCCAAAGACACAGTGTTTTCCTTTCTCAGCAGGTATTTTATATGATGTGTTACGGAATTGTAGTTGCATGGAAATCACTTCCAACAATGGAATATTGTTCTTTGAGGATAAGGAAGGTGTTTGTGCCTCTTTGTCTAAGCCTGGAATGAACCCAGACTCTATATAAAAGTTTTCTGGCTTCTAAGTCATAAAGAAGTGGCACTGTGATACACTCCATTTATGTAAGGTGTGTCATACTTACAGCCAAAAAACCCCAGACAGAACCAACATTACCTCTTCCTGATGATATCCACGTACAGTAGAAAAATATACCTGGTTTGGGGACGTATTATTTGTCAATTAATTGTTGCTGAGATTTACCTAGAACCACCACGCAGGGGAAATGAAAAGCACCGACACAATTTACAAACAAGAGTAATTTCAGCTGTTTATACACAATTACATCTCTGCTCCCCAAGGAAACTGTTGAAGGAACATTGTAAGTTTAAGAACAGCTTTATTTTTACAAACACTTTTTTTTAATTGCTGAGTTGAAGTTGTGTTTATTACTGAAAATTCCCAAGGCTTTTCTCAAACAGCACAATCTCCTTAACGCAGCCACGATTTAGTTCTGTGTTTTCATCCTCCTGGTTACACTCTGTTTTTCTCATCTCTCCTCTTAAACTCATTTAGTCTCTGAGTTCCCATATATTATGCTAACTACCCCTATTTTCTCTCAACCATTTCCAGCTTTATAAATGAACATAACTGAAAGTTAACGAAATGCTTTCCTCTTAAATACTGTCCTCATGCAAGGGATGATGTTTAAGTATTGAAGTAATAGAGAAATATTCCTAATTAGTCAGTGTAAGCCTCCTATAAAGTGTCTTGATGTTAAGTCAATTTTACAGAATAATAAAAGAAGGAGCCCAGAAGGTTTTTCCTTCATTTATGTGTGCAGTACCGAAGGCAGGATTGTGTAGCCTGCTTCCTTCAGCTGTCTTGGATATGTCCCAGTCCACATCATCTGAGTGTTGGGTCCAAAATTCATGGTGGATCGTGCAACACCCACAGCATCTCTGTGGAGGTTAAGCTGCTTCTATTGAGTAGAAAATCCTTCATTTTAAGGTCAGCTGCTCAGCAGTTATGGGCAGCTCCTGCTTTCTCTGACTTTGTTCAACTGTTCTTTGTGAAGTTTCCCACTTTTGGTGTCTTTTGTAGGCTTTTTGCCTGAAGAGTGGAAGAGGATTGAACTGAAGGCAAATGCCAGTTCCTTTCTTCGTTCCACCTTGCAGTGTTCCCCTCTGTTGCCTCAACATTTTGCCTTTCATCTTGGGTCTGAGGTTCCCAGGCAAGGATTGGCCTGTACCCCAAGTTAGGAGCAGGAGGAGAAGGAGGGGGAAGATAGTCCAGTGTCACCTTGTAATTCCTCTGCTGCTAGAGGAGGAGCCCTGGGTACATCTGATCCCATAAGCAGTGAATGGATATGAAAGGATGGGCTCCCCTGCTCAGTGCACAATTTCTTGGATTCCCTTTTAAACCTCTCCCAAAGGACTCTGCAGGATTATGACCTATTTTTGAGGTAATAACTGAACTTTAGTACTTATCTAGGAGCTGGTTTATGTATAACTTGTAAAAGCAGCCATGCAGGAGAAGTCAGCAGCTGTGATACCCTTTTCTTCCTCATTTCTGTGGCCCCAAATATGGTTCTTGGGGAAATGTTGGGTATTGGCTTCTGTCAGTGATCAGGTAAAAACATAGGATGTCACCAACTATTCATTTCGGCACCAGTGGCAATTTCTTAAATCTCAAGTGACCTGAAAAAGCAGTGTACCTTTGTTTGCTGGTCTTTCTCCCCAGTCTCTATAATCCTTCTAATCTGTGCATAAATGGGTTCCTTGCAAAACACTTTTTTGCCATGAAGACCTTAGTGATTTCCACCAAACACTCTTTATCCCTTTGTGTGAAACCCATTTCCCTAAATTCTCTTGATTCCAACATCTTGATTTCCAAGTTGCCTCTTTCAGTTTTCCTTTTTTTTCTCTTTTTTTTTCCTCCTTTTGCCATTAACAGGAATTTCTGAATGCATCCCCTTGCAACAAATTAAATGAGGTTACAGCTCAGTGTCCCATCTGTACGACAGCTTCAGCTCTGCTTTGTGTCTTGAATCTTTGAACTTTGGCTTTGTCCTTTTGGGGGTTGTTCTCTGAACGCTTTGGCACGAAGACAAAATTAAAAAGCACTTTAGCTATTCCTGAATGGTAGGTAGGTGATGTTGAACCCTGGTCTTGAAATGGAAATTAAAGCCTTGTCTTTTTTACATACCTTTTCTTAAGCAACAGGATATTGATCCTCTGGGTTGAAGTCTTTAAAAATCAAAAAGCTGTTATCTTTCCCAGTTTATTTTTCTGGAGGAGCATGTTTTAGTATTCTTTAGTGGTATGAAAGAACATGGAGATCAGATTTAGGTTATTAGGGGGATAAATCTTGTGCTTCATTCGGTGCTTTCTAATTCTGCCTTGTACCAGCGACAAAAGCAAGAGGATCTGAAGCTAAGCTTTGTCTGAAGGTTTTTTAGCTGTGAGAAAGATTCTTGTAGAAGACCTGTTGGAGATTAAAGTGAGATGCATTGAAACCATTGATGTGCCAAGCCCAAGCAAGTCAGTTTAGTCCCTGTTTTGAGTTTGAATGTGTTGTGATACTGTGGTCAGTTTTGGGCCCCTCACTACAAGAAAGACATTGAGGTGCTGGAGTGTGTCCAGAGAAGGGCAGCCAGGTTGGGGAAGGGGTTGGAGAGTCAATCATATGAGGAGCAGCTGAGGGAGCTGGGGGTGTTTAGCCTGGAGGAGAGGAGGCTGAGGGGAGACTTTCTGAACCATCTGCAATTACTTGAAAGGAGGGTGCAGAGAGGTGGGCGATAGTCTCTTCAGCCAGGGGACAGGAGATGGGATAAGAGGAAATCGCCTCAAGCTGCCCCAGGGCAGGGTCAGATCAGATGTGAGGGCAAAGTTCTTCCCTGGCAGAGTTGTGGGGCTGTGGCACAGGCTGCCCAGGGAGGGGGCTGAGTCCCCACCCCTGTGTGTTTTTAACAGCCGGGTAGATGAGGTGCTCAGGGATCTGGTTTAGCACAGGACAGGAACGGTTGGACTTGATGATCTTAAAGGGCTTTTCCAGCCTAGTGATTCTGTGGTACAGTGAGGTGAAAATATCACGCGGGATCTCTGTAGGAGCACTGCAGCAGCTCTGCCACATAGTCACGTTCTGATGTGTTCTGACTACTATCTGAGCTGATACATAAGAGCCAGGCAGGAGTTTGCAAATTTGGACCCATTTCATGAGTTGTGCTGACTTTATAGTGGCTATTCACAGCAGCAAGCCCAAGATCTGAGAAACAACGGGACTGCTTACGTGCTTACCACTAACAGCATATTAAAATGCTCCTTGATTTGGCTCTGTCACTCTCTGCCCAACTCTGGAGCTTTCACACTAGTGAAAGAGAAAAAAAATTGGCTTCTCCACACTTGATGCCTCATGTGGTATTTTGAATGCAGCATGAGATTAAAATTTAAATACTCGAGGTCAGTTGGAGAAGGAAGTAATGCAGCGTCCCTCAGTCGGTCTGCCATCTCCTCACAGTGTTCTGTCACATGCTGATAGCGTGCCAAAGCATATGGATCTCCATATGGCGACTCTGGTTTTCTACCACCTGTAGTCAAGCTGATTTTCAGGCGCTGAATTTGCCCAAGAGAGAAAGCAAAAAGAAATACAGCAGGGAAATAAGATTTGCAGTGGTAAAGACTGGAAATTTTATGTGAGTTACTGTTGTTCCAGTAATTACTAGAAGGGGGGGTAAAAAAATAAACAAATGGATTTAATGAGCATGTCAGTAATTCAGGAACAAGTGTTTCCAACACCTCATTAGTGGGGGTGAGGTGGGCTCTGAGCACTTTCTCCTCTCCAAAAAGACAAAGTAATTTTTGTTTTGATTCCACTTCTGTGAGAAGATGGAATTAAAGCAGGTTTGGATGGCTGTAAAATCCTGCTAGCTGGTTTGAATGGCTCTTCGTGGTTCAGAAATAAGGATGTGATGAATAACGTTAATTGTTTTGAATAATGAAGAAGCAAGGGAAATGCGTCTGATGAATTATTTGCTCAAAGTCGTGTCTGCTAAGGAGGACTTTTAAAAAAGTATAAATATATTACATAATATTATGTATGTATATATGTATATTGAACATTTTTTCTCTTAAAATCTTGTTTTCAAGCAGCAGTTGTGTTGCTGCTTTTGATGCTGTAAAGCCCGTAGTTACATCACAGTTACATTACAGCTCATTAGCTAAGTGATGGAGTAAGTATACACCCTCATTATGTTTTGTGAAACTTGGTCTGTCTCCTTGATATGCTAATTCTTATTGGCAGGGTCTTGAGAAAAGAGGGACTTATGTTCAAGCACTCCTGTGCTGGTACATGCCTCTCCAGATGTCGATAAGCAAATACATGAGGTTAGTGCAGGTTCATCACGTCTCTGGAACAGTTCTGGCCAATCCACTGTCTGTAGTTAAATAAAATGTGCTTCTGCAATGCCTTTAGGATGGATTCATAGAATCCCAGCATCTCCTGAGTTGGAAGGCACCCATAAGGACCATCTAGTCCAACTCCTGGCTCCACACAGGGCCAGCCAAGTCAGAGCAGGGCACTGGGGGATTCATACAGATGCTTCTTGACCTCAGTCCAGCCTCACCACAGTCGGGGCTGTGACCCCCTCCCTGGGGAGCCTGTGCCAGTGCCCAACCCAACAGCCAACCTAAACCTCCCCTGGCACAGCTTCACACCGTTCCTGGGGTTCCATCCCTGGGCCCCAAAGAGAGGAGAGGGATCAGCACCTGTCCCTTCGCTCTCCTCGGCAGGAAGCCACAGACCCCCATGAGGTTTCCCCTCAGCCTCTTCTCCAGGCTGGACAAACCCAGGGCCTTCAGTCTCTCCTCATAAGGCTTCCTCTCCAGACCCTTCCCCGTCCTCTTTGTCCTCGAGATTAATTCTAGGTCTGGGGACTTCCTCACTGCTATGAGGTCAGATCTACTTTGTACCTAGGCTGCCTGGTGGTGTAAAATGCAGGTAGACAGTGTGTAGTAGTGTGACCCTCAATCTTTAAAGGCCAGAGTCAAAGGATGCAATTTTTGGCTTCTTGAATCCTAGTACTCATAGATCCACTCCAGACAGGAAGACCTGTCTCCCCTCTTTAATTTTATTCTGCTACCACCATACTGCAGTGTCTCCTCCTGCTATCAATACATTGCTTCTCTCACACAGATAGGTTGTTCCTGTGATTTTAGTGAGAGGCATAGCTGTTTCCCTTTTTTAGGACTGTCTTTTTAAACTCTTCCATTGACAGCTGGCAATAATGGTACCATCCAGCTTTGCAGAAATCCTTTCGTGTTCATCACTTGAGTTTTAAATACACATCTACTAATTTGATGTTAGATTCTTCCCAAAATTGCTTGTGATTTTAACCCATACCTTAGGGATAAGCAATGCTCTGTATTGGTGGGAAGGATTTTTAAGTGGCTTTTGGTACTCTTGCCATACTTTCCCTTTCATGTAACCAGAAAGAATTTCATTAGCTTCTATTAAAATAATTTTGCAGTTGGGTGATCTTAATTGTTTTGAGTAATGCTCCAAGGCTCTGTCTAGTAGGAAGCAAGACTTTGAGTTCTCACAGAGACATCTGTAACCACTGTAAAGCTTTGGTTGAAATTTTGGTAGGATTTTTGAGTGGCAACTTTCCATGACCCGTGCAGCTGAGGTCTCCTGTAGGCAAGAACAAATTACCTGACTCCATGGGGTAGGTGTAAACTGCTGCATTAACCAGCTGTCATTCTCATGTCTCTCCAGTGACTTTTCACAGAATCACAGAATCGTAGGGGATGGAAAGGACCTAAAGAGATCATCGGGACCAACCCCCCTGCCAAAGCAGGGTCCCTAGGACAGGTCACACAGGTTGGCGTCCAGATGGGGCTTGAATATCTTCAGAGAAGGAGACTCCACACCCCCCTGGGCAGCCTGTCCCAGGGCTCCCTCACCCTCACTGGGAAGAAGTTCTTCCCCAGATTGGGGGGGAACTCCATGTGCTCCAGCTTGAGGCCATCGCCCCTTGTCCTGTCCCCACAGACACTGAGAAGAGGCTGGCCATTTCCCCCTGTGTCCCACCCTTCAGATATTGATAACCATTGATCATATCCCCTCTCAGGGTTCTTTTCTCCAGGCTGAACAGCCCCAGCTCACTCAGTCTTTCCTCATAGTGGAGATGCTCTGCTGGGAAAAAAAAAGAGAAGTCTCATGAAACTAATGTGTTTTATTTTTAATTTCTCTTTCCAACCAATGTACCAAATACATATTTGAGCCACCTTTTTCACATTCCCCTTGCCCAGATGTTTGGTGTCCTTAGTGTGCATATAGAGGACAGGTTTTAATGCACCAGCTTTCACATACTGGGACGCGAAGCTCCACAGCAGAAGAGGAGCAAATCATTACATCTCCCAGAAAGCTGCTACCAAATGTTTTAGCTGCTTGTGCTGACAGTGAGCACCATGTCTCTGAGGAAGGTCCTGGCTGGGGGGTTCTGTAGACGCTGCTCTGTGTGTGTGTGTACAGCAGCACATAGTTAAGTATTAAAACACAATCAGTTCCCTGCACTCCTGAGCTCGCCACCAGATATGTTCTTAATGGATTGTTGTAGCTTTAATGAAATCCAGTCTCACTGAATCACTAAACTTGCTTTTTCCAGGAAGGCTCTTTACAGGGACCTGACAGATCACCTCTCCAGTGCTTCCAGACGTCCTGGCTCTCTAATTCTTCTCCATAACGAGTTTTGTGCTGCACGATAAAATATTCATGTTAAAAAAGGTTCTAAACTAATTATCTGCAGCCAGCAGTTGCCAGTGAAGTCATTTGCTGTTAGCTTGGCTCAAGTTAATGGCTTGTATTTCAATACAAATAGTCCCTCCTGGCTGTTTCCTGTCACCGATTCTTATCCTAAATGGAATTTCCATATGTGTCTGGAACTAATTCTTCTGGTGTCCAAAGGAGCTTTCTCTTTCTGCACCCCGTTTCTAAAGAGGAGGATGTGTTATGTATTATGCACATGCTGCAACTGATGTTGCCTTAGAAGCCGTCCCCTTGTAGGTCTTTTCTCTGCCTGTGGTTGCATTACATATGGAGGTTTTTTACTGTGTGCATTCGTAACAGTAGAAAATAAGACATTGTACATGCAGTGACCACTCTGTTTGGGTATGGACATTTCACAGGGAAAAAAGAGAATCACAGAATCACAGAATCGTAGGGGTTGGAAGGGACCTCCAGAGATCATCGGGTCCACCCCCCCTGCCAAAGCAGGGTCCCTAGGACAGGTCACACAGGTTGGCATCCAGATAGGTCTGGAATATCTCCAGAGAAGGAGACTCCACACCCCCCTGGGCAGCCTGTCCCAGGGCTCTGTCACCCTTAGTGTGAAAAAGTTCTTCTGCATATTGGTGTGGAACTCCCTGTGCTCCAACCTGAGGCCATCGCCCCTTGTCCTGTCCCCACAGACACTGAGAAGAGGCTGGCCGTTTCCCACTGTGTCCCACCCTTCACATATTGATAACCATTGATCAGATCCCCTCTCAGGTTTCTTTTCTCAAGGCTGAACAGCCCCAGTTCATTCAGCCTTCCCTCGTAGGGGAGATAAGATAGCTAGTGATACATCGCTGGAAGAGATGCAGGTAAAATCATCTCAACTTTTATCTGGAGGTATCACATTATACTGGCATCATTAGAAAATCCTGACTATGGTTATTTTCAGCTTAAAAGTGCCCTTAAAGAGGAATATGATAGATGGAGGCTGAATAAAGTGGCCCTGGGTTTCAAAAGGGCTAATGACTTTTGAAATTTTCAGTATCAGCTGTATGGAGTAATCAAAACCGTCGAGGTTTTTTCCTCCCTTTTTCTCAGAGATGAGCTTGTATTAAAAATATTGACAGATTTTTCATCTCTTAATATTGCCATATGTCCACCTACTGTAAAAATGTCACCAAGTATATGAAAGTAATTTTGACTAATCACATGTCCGTATGCCTAATTGTTGGTGGGATCAAGGCCTGTGAGTACTAACATGGAAATAATTTAGAAATATGGTGGGTTGCTTTATTTTTTCTTAAATCTTCCTGTTTATAACAAGCAATTTAAACAGCTTGCAGGGAAAAAAAAATCTGCTCTAGTCTATACTAATTTTTTCCCACATTAGTCCTAATGGGACTCTTGTAATCTGACATGCTGAAGAAATTGATGTAGACATTTAAATTTACTATAGATTCACAAGCTTGTACTAAGAAATGAAGACAGACTCTTGCTGCATCTCTCTAAAGCTATTTGATACCTGAAAAGATTGTTCTAAGTTAAACTTTAATTGACATACTCAGACTTCATGCCTCCCTGTGGATCTTTTTCAGCTCCCCACGCACCCTGTGTGGATGCACCCTTGGTGTGCTCTTTGGGAGCAGAAGGGATTCACACAAGATCCGTTGGAAACTTCTGCAAAATCATGTGTGGAGCCTCTCCACAGTCTGCACAGGTCACTTCACCCCGAGTGAGATAAGCTCATTTTCCCATTTTTTATTGTATTTCACCATTAAACCACTAGGATTATGAGCTTAGCAATGTAAGGCACCGTCTTCAGCTTCATACATCTTTAAGACCAGCTCTGAGTTCTCTGCTTGGGCAGGACTGTCCATCTGCTCAACAGTAGGAAGGCTGTATAGAGGGACCTGGACAGGTTGAATCAGTGGGCCCAACCCACTGATCCAACCTGAGAGCTTCAACAAGGCTCAGTGCTGCATCCTGCACTTGGGGCACAACAGCCCCTGGCAGCGCTACAGGCTGGGGGCAGAGTGGCTGGAGAGCTGCCCAGCAGAAAAGTCCCTGGATGTGTTGGCCCCAAGACAGCTGAACCCGAGCCAGCAGTGTGCCCAGGTGGCCAAGAAGGCCAACAACATCCTGGCTTGTGTCAGCAATGGTGTGGCCAGCAGGACCAGGGCAGTGACCGTCCCTTGTACTGGGCACTGGTGAAGCTGCTCCTCAAGTGCTGGATTCAGGTTTGGTCCCCTCACTACAGGAAGGTTGTTGAGGTGCTAGAGTGTGTCCAGAGAGGGGCAATGAAGCTGGTGAAGGGGCTGGAGCACAAGCATGATGAGGAGCGTCTGAGGGAGCTGGGGTTGTTTATCCTGGAGGAGGCTGAGGGGAGACATGATCATTCTCTACAGCTACCTGGAAGGAGGGTGTAGTGAGGTGGGGTTGGGTCTCCCAATTAACAAGTGGTAGGGCAAGAGGAAATGTCATCAAGTTGTGCCAGGGGAGGTTTAGATTGGTTACTAGGAAAGATTTCTTCACCCAATGGGTTGTCAATCAGTGGACCAGGCTGCCCAGGGAACTAGTGGAGTCCCCATCTCTGAAGGGATTTAACAGATGCGTAGATGTGGTGCTGAGAGACATGGTTTAGCGGTGGGCTTGGCAGTACTGGGTTAATGGTTTGACACAAGGACTTAAGGGTCTTTCCCAACCTAAATGATTCTGTGATTCTGTGAATAATGAGGGAGGAGAAAGATTTGGAGGACACAAAAGCAGAGTGAGTTAAAGCTTCAAGGAACTGAGAGACTTGCCCTGCTGACAGGAAGATGTTACTCTGAAATATTTTCAGTGGATTCTTATCACTGTGTGTATGAGCCTTAGTCCTCAACAGAAACATCAAATGACAGAAGCCTCCCCATCACCCTCATGTTGCCATGAAAGCTTTGGGGAAGGTCTGTTGAGTTTCTATGGGTGACTTAAGCATCCGAGGTGAATCTCAAATCTCTGAGGAGTTAGGAGGAGGCAAGTAAATTTAATCACATTGTTGGTTTACAGTTTTTCCTTGTTGTGCAGTTGGTGCCTTGCTGCATACACCTAGATGGGCCTTGAAAAGAGGGGAGAAAAAGCTGTTTTGTCCATTTATTATGAAGCTGTGAAAGCTTAAAGTTGTTTCACGTTGTGTAAACTTTAAGCATGAGGAAATCTTTACCGCTATCAGTCTGTTTCATATTGATGCTGAATTTTGCATGTCTTCAATATTTATGAAATTAAGGAGTAGTTAAAAGGGAAACCATCCTCCCAGCCATGCAATTAACGTACATGTGATTTGTTTCCTTTTCTCCTTGGCTCTATTTTCCAAATAATCCTTGTCTCCACACAGTGTGAATCTCCAGAAAAGCATTAAGTGATGCCACTTGACTCTTTCATGCAAGGAACCAGAGGAAAACTCATTCAGGAGTTGGACTCGATGATCCTTATGGGTCCCTTCCAACTCAGGAGATACTATGATTCTGTGATTCTATAATAGTATGATGTGAGGGAACACAACTTCTTTCCTTTATTATTTTGTATTCTTCAGTGTTCTTGTTCATAAATACATAGTTTATTCCCTTTGTGAAGTGCTCATCCCTGTAAGAGTGTTGCTGAAGCGATGAGTCTGTGATGATGGAAGATTATTGATAGAAGCTAGAAATTGATATCTTGATTGTGGCTGTGCTTTGGGGTATTTGATCACTGGTACATCAATGATAATTTCTTCAATATCCGTTTGATTTGGGAAAAAAAAATAACCCTGCCTTTTAGAAGTGAGTGGAATTAATGTTATCTTACCAAAAGATAGATGTACATTTAAAATTCAGTTGATAGCAGCTATATTATGGTTTTATCTTGATTTTCTAGGAAATGAGTCCTATCATAAAGGAAATGAGTCCTTTATGATTGTTCTGTCTGTCCCACCCACAGCGATGTGATTGATATCAGCCAAATCTGAAAGAAGCAGAAGGTGCAAAGCCCTGTGCATCTCCTGCAGCAGGGGCTGGGAAAAAGTGACTATCAGCCAGGGCACGGAGGAGTAAAACACCCAGGGAAAACCAGGTAGAACTTGGCCCTTCTGGTTAGGGATGAGACACAGAGCTTCACGTTTGATGGTGTCTCCTGGGCAGATGTTGTAGGGAACATATGGAGATTTATGGATATTGCAGTGCGGGAAGCTGAAGGGACAAAGGAAGCACATCTGTTTCTCTTGAGTGTTGATCCTGAAACAGGATCTGGAACTGGAAGTGGAAATAGCATTTAGTTATTACAAGGCCTTTTTATTATACACTTGGGGTTGATTTTTCATGTGTTCAACATCCTCCACTGTACTCAAAGCAAACTCGAAGCAGCAGAAGTGTTCATCGTGTCCATTAACGGTGGAACTTCACTTTTCTCATCAGAATTGGGTGTCTCAGACACACTTCTTCCTCCCACCCCAGAGAGATGATTTCTCACTACCCTATATGCATATAAAACACCCTTGCTTCTTGAGAATCAAGTATTTTGATTTCAAGAGACTTGCCATGGGCATCCCTGAGGTTGCTGGGGCTGCACAGTGTGCTGGCATTCTTCAAAGGACAGGAGCATCCTCCTATAGCACCACAGCAGTACCCTTAACTGTACTGAAGAGTGTTGGGTCAATGGTTGTAAGCTTAGCTTTTTCCTTTGAGCAGAGCTCAACGTGGAGTATGGGCAAGTCAAAAGTCATATGAATTAGCACAGTGTGGTAATGAGGTTAATTAGCTCTGTGTAACGCATTAAACTAGATTTTGTGTCATGCTGGCTGTGTAAATGTGGGTGATGGGTACTTGTTTAATATGGTTTAAACATGACCTAGGTCCTCCTAGGAGTTCTTCCACCTCCACACTGTCTCTGTGTGTAGGTATTTAGCTCATCTGCCCCCATTCCATTTGCTGTCACAGAGAGGTCTTGCAGGAATAGCAAGACCAGACACTGTCCAAATGGACACTCACTGGTCCGATGTTTGTTACCACTGGAGGAGGACCAGTCTCTTACAAGTGTTACATGTAGCTTTGGCTATATCAGGCAAGCAAAATCTGCAGCAGGGAGGATTTTGAGGCTTAAGAAGGATCAGTTTTAACTTGACACCCCTCATTAGACACTGTGACTTCAAGCAGGTTGAATGTAGACTACTTTGGTCTTGAAGTCCTAGCATTGTCCACTGTAATACGTGTGGGGTTGGCAGCTGTGGACCTTTTGCATCTGGCTTGTCTACCTGTCCTTTGAGAGAAACCACTTGAGTATCCTGAGCCAGAATTTCCTTATCTGTGGAAGAGAAACAATGACACTAATGACTTACCAGACCTCACTGATTGTGAAGACTGATTAGTTACTGCTGAAATCACCAAAAATACTCCACAGTGTAATAATTATCAATAATACCTCTCTCTTAGATGAAGGAAAATGTTGGTCTCACCTGTAGCATTTCTGTAAAGAGGCTTAAGAGGTAGGGAAAAAAATAAATTAAATCTAAATCATGGGTTAAACTGAGATAATCCTGGGTAAGTCAGTTAAAGTAGGAGAAATCCCTAGGAAAGAATAGCTGTGGTTACAATGAGTGGTTCAGATAGTACAAGTTACGCTGAGTCTCCATTCTCATACTGATAGAACTGCTCAAGGAGTCCAGGAAAAAGAATAGCTAAAGCTTATTGTGCTATTATTAATTGTTACAGCTCTTAATAGGGATTTTTAACTTGAATTCTTGGATTCAAGAATTTTTTTCCCCTTGCTGGCCCCCTGTGGCCTAAGCAAATACTTTCCTAATTAAATTTAATAATAGAAAGAATCATTAGTGAGGTGTGTTGTTCAGCTGGGAGAGAGGATGGATGAGACTGATGTGTAACAGAACAGAAATGATTTCTGGAGTTTTGGTTGAACTTCTCAAAACTCTGACCCGATGTGGAGGAAGAGGAGTCACAGGGATGCTGGTGGGGAAGGGTTAAACCTGAAGTTTGATCTTTTCTTTTCCAGGGAGTGTTTTGCTGGCTTACCTTAGATTCAAAGGGGCTATAAACTTTATTTGGAGAGCCCTAAAGAAAAGTAAGCTTTGTGTACCAAATCCCAAGAGTTTTTAAGAAAGTGGATCAATTTAGTTAAATTGTGAATGAGTATTCTCCTGTGAACATTTGTAAACTGTTGAGTTTAATTGCCCTACAGCTGTCTCTGATTGTAGCTTGGGGAGGATTTTTTTTCTTTTACTTCTTTTCCTGGTGTCATTTGGTTTGTGGGTGGGTTTTTTTAATTTTTGTTAGGGTTTTTTTTGCATGTTAAAAAGTAAATAACAACACATACACATCCCCTTCAAAGAGCCCTAAAGAGAAGTGGGCTTATGTGAGAGAGCATCCTTTTGTAGGCACCTCTTATTGCTTGAACATCAATGGGTTCCAGCTGCTTGTGGGGGTGTGAAAGGTGTTTGGGGACTTAGTTGATTGGATCTGTTTGCTTTATGTTGTGTTTTTTCCCATTTTTAGATTCTTTTCAGTCTTTTTTTTTCTTTGAATGAGTTAACAGGCAGAGTCGGATGGTTTATAGAGAGGAACTCCGCTTTGAATAGCGAGAAGGGAAAGGACAAACGCTTTTCAGCTGACTTTTCTTTTGTCCAGCAGAGATGTGACTGTAACTGGGTTTTTAGCACTATTTCTCTCCTCATAGTCCCCTCAGAAATAACAGAAAGAAAGAGTTTGGTTGTCATTATTTTGTGGCCTTGATACTGTCCATTGGCAGAGTGAGCAGAATTAGATGACCACAGGATGGTACAAGGTCTGACCATGGCCTTAAATTGACCTGCCAAAGATTCATGATTTCAAAGGACAAAACCCAATGGATGGCCAAAGTTGGGGTTGGTTTTTTTTAAATTATTATTAGTAGTAGTAGTAGTAGTAGTATTGTTGTTGTTGTTGTTGTTGTTATTATTATTATTATTATTATTATTATTATCTTCTCAGAGCCACTGGTCATTTTGCCTGGCTACTAATTACCTCACTCTTTGTTTTCATCATTTGTTAAACTTGAAACATTAAAACTGGCCATGCATACTTACATTATTATTTTTCCCAAGGTAAAGATGCATTTTCTATTAAAAAAGAGCCAGATACATTAATATGTATTAACAGTGTTAAAATCATATAATCTGCCCAGGACTTTGCAAAACTGAATTAAAAAAAATTAGCAAGAAGCACCTGTAATTATGAGAAGTAATATTTTCAGAGCGAAAAAGCTGGTTGAAAAGCTGTGCAGGGAGCAAGCCAAATAGGTATTTACATATAATATTAAAAATATTTTTTAAAAGGTGCCTAAAAAACTTAATAACATTTGATGGAACATCTGGCAAAGTGCATGGCATTGTTTTGCCAAAATATTTAGTGCTACAAAGTGAAAAACAAACTTCTGAGCACATATAATTGCGTGACAGAGTCGAATATGTTATTATATAAAATAGAAATATGGTTAACTGGCTTCTCTCCTCAAGATTGCTATCTCCAATTAAGATTACAGGATCTGGAGGGCTGCCCACCTCACTGAATCCAGCTCTGCCACGTGTTTCTTAGCCAACTCTGCTCATAAACGTGTCGGGCTCGGTGGCGGCGATAGCTGGGACGTTCGTCCTCTCTGTTCAGTCAGAAGGGTAATGTGGATCTTCGCAGCTCCTGATGGGGAGAAGCTGGTTTCTAATTTCTGCTACTTGTTAATGACCAGTTTTACTAGCAGCTTGTTCTTCTGCCAGGAAGGATTAAGCTGTTTGTGGGAGGGATGAAGAACAGCTGGTGCTTTTTCTTTGGAACCGGCGGGTGATGGTACAGGCTGGAGTAGATAAACCTCAATCGTGGGGGAAGCTGGCGTTACTTCAGTGGAGGAAGCAGTTTGAAGGCATTAGATTAGTAAATCCAGTGGGCTGGAAGACCGCTGGCCTAAATGGTAGGTGTTCACTGAGGTGGGACCTTTCTAGCAGCTGGGTCAGTGTGGTTGCTGGCTACTGTCTGTGGTGGTTTGACCCTGGCTGGAGGCCAGACGCCCACCATAGCAGCTCTATCACTCCCCCTTTCAGCTGGACAGGGGAGAAAATATCTATTGAGATGCTTAGGAGTGGAGATAAGGACAGGGACAGATCATTCCACAATCAGCGTCATGGGCAGAACAGACTCAACATGGAATAAAGGACAGAAAACTCTCCAATTGATGACCCTGCCCTGCACCCCCAGTGACACCAGAGTCGGGTGATGAGAAGTGAGACCAGATCTTAAAGCACCTCCCCCCAGCCCTCTCTTCTCAGCAGACTGCACTTTAGTCAGGATTTCGTTCCCTTCTTCTCTCCATTGTGGCACAGGGAGGGGCAGGGACTGGGGGAGTGGGGCTTTTGGTACTCACAAGTTGTTTTCCTTCTTAGCTGGCAGGGGTGAGGGGTAGAGAAGGGGCATTCCTCGCACCCTTCCCGTGCTCATAGTGTGGGGACCCACCCACAACAGACAGTCCTTCACAAACTTCTCTACATGAGTCCTTTCCCATGGGGCTTCAGCTCTTCCCCAGCTGCCCCAGCGTGGGTCATTGCTATGGGTGCAGTCATCAATCACAGAATGTCTCTCAGGCCCAGACTGCTCCAGGCTGGTCCTAGTGTGGGTCACAAACCTCCCCCAGAAAACCTGCTCCAGCGTGGATCTCTCTCTGTATCTCTCTCTGTGTGTCTCTCTCTCTCCAAGCACTACAAGTGCTGGCAGAGGCTTGCCCTAGTGCAGGTCACAAAGGGCTGCAGGTGGGATCTCGGCCTTTTCCATGGGCTGTGGGGGGACACCCGCTCCACCGTGGGTTTCTCCATGGACTGCACGGGCATCTTCCTCTCTGGCACCGGGGCACTTCCTGCCCCACTTCTTCCCTGGCCTTGGTGTCTGCATAGTTTCTCACACCTTATCATTCCCTTCTCTGGGGGCAAAAAGCAGCTGCTTGTGTTTTTTTTTCTCGTAAATGTGATTCCCAGAGGCGCTGTGACCATCGTTGATGGGCTCGGCCTTGGTCAACAACAACTCCGGCCTTGAGCCGGATGGTGTTGGCTCTGTGGGGCCTGCAGAGAGCTTCTGTCTGCTTCTTGCAGAAGCCACCCCTGCAACCCCCCTCTTCCACCAGAACCCCACCATGCAAAACTACAACACTGTCATCTCCCATGCAGTGGAGTTCTGAGCTTAATGTTGGTGTGTTTGGGTTAGTTGTAGCCGGCGTTGGTTGCAAGGTGACTGGCGTAGCGTTCAGTTAGGAGGCCAGAATGGTCCAGTAGATATTTACACCTTTGAAGCGTGGCAGACTGGTTAGATGAAAACAAAAGAGCTTCTCCCACCCCCCAGATAAAATAAAAGAAAAAGAGGGAAAATGAAAGAAGTTGAGATTGGATTAATGTTTGGCCTTCTTATGGGCCACGAGTTTCTTTTAAAGGGCAAAAGGAACAAGGAAAAGTCAGTGTGAAACGGCTGTTGCACAAGTGGTTGGTGGTGAGGCACCTGCTTGTGAAATGAATTTGGAAGGAGAGGAATGACTGTGGGCTGGAATCACAGGAATAAAAAGAGCAGCCTGGGGAAGAGAGACTGTATATGTGTTTTAATGATAAGAGATGTTTTTTGAGCACCACTCATGAATGCTCCCACCATCAGGAGAAGACAAAGAGTTTTAGGAAAGAAGGTAAAATGCCTATAAGAATGAGGTTTACACTTAGCAAATCATCATCCATGGGATGTGGCTTAACTTATTAAAGGACCATGATGGAACAGATGGAACAGGGTCGGGGAGGGGGGAACAACCCTCTTACAGGAGGCAGAAGAACATACAGCAAGGGAAGGATGCACCAGAACAGGTGATCAGATGTTGCAGATTTCTGAAGTCTGACAAAGCTCCGAAAGGACCAAACTGAGAAGTGTGAAGTGAGGGACGGGAGCTGAGCCAGCCTGGGGAAACAGAATCCTTGTGTAATAATTAGTGATTCTTGGGCTGGGTTTGGAACAATTGCCAAAGGAAAAATTGTAACTTTCAAATGCTCAAATGTTTCTGGGAGAACAAGAAAAAGAATAATTAAGGAATTCTTTTAACTGATTTATGTTTTGGTTGTATCTGCATTTGCTGTATATTATTATATATTTAGCCTGGAGAAGAGGAGGCTGAGGGGAGACCTTCTCACTGCCTACACTGACCTGACAGGAGGATGTAGAGAGGTGGGCGATGGTTTCTTTAGCCAGGTGACAAGAGATGGGACAAGGGGCAATGGCCTCAAGCTGCACCAGGGCAGGGTCAGCTCAGATGTGAGGGAGAAGTTCTTCCCTGGCAGAGTTGTGGGGCTGTGGCACAGGCTGCCCAGGGAGGGGGCTGAGTCCCCACCCCTGGGTGTGTTTAGCAGATGGGTAGATTTGGGGCTCAGGGATATGGTTTAGCATAGGACAGGGACGGGTGGACTCAATGATCTCAAAGGTCTCTTCCAACCTTATGATTCTGTGATTTTAGTGGAGCACTGTCTGTTTGTTAACTGGTGCAGGAGCCAAATCTTGTTGGGTGACTGGTGGTGTAGATGGTTCCTGTTCAGTGTCCTTCCTCAGCGGTGAGCATCATTATCTGTCTGCTGTGGCAAAACAAACAAGTTAAGCAAAATGCCAGTTAAAATACTTTTTAAAAATATATGGGGACGCTTCAGCTCAAATAAAGATGAATATTCAGAATTGGTTAAAAACTTGAAAATTCTGTAGAAATATTTAGGAGGAGGAATGGTGCTAGTGAGAAAGCAAAGCCATCTCAGAAAGCATCACATCAATCAAAACACCCAGATTTGTTCAAGACAACTTAAATTCATAAAAAGGTGGATTGTTCAGAATGAATGTTATATGTGAAGCAAGTGAGGGGGCAGGAAAAAAGCATCAGGGTTTGGTTGAGGGCTTTTTCTTTTATGCTTGCTTGTGGTTTAACACTAAGTGTTGCAGTGTCACTTGTGTGAAGACGTGCAGGGGCGGCATACGGTGTGAGCTACTCCAGCATGAGGAGCATCAGCTTGATGCTGTCTTGAATGGAGAGAAAATGGAGAAAAAAAAAAGACTGGAAAAGGAAGACAGTGGCTTACAAATTGATTAAAGGCCTGGAGCATCTCCCCTACGAGGATAGGCTGAAAGAACTGGGGCTGTTCAGCCTGGAGAAAAGAAGGCTAAGAGGGGATCTGAACAATGGTTATCAATATCTGAAGAGTAGGACACAAGGGGAGATAGCCAGCCTCCTTTCAGTTGTCTGTGGGACAGGACAAGGGGCGATGGCCTCAAGTTGGAGCACAGGGAGTTGCCCCCCAATCTGGGGAAGAACTTCTTCCCAGTGAGGGTGAGGGAGCCCTGGGACAGGCTGCCCAGGGGGGTGTGGAGTCTCCTTCTCTGGAGATATTCCAGCCCCATCTAGTCACTGACCTGTGTGACCTGTCCTAGGGACCCTGCTTTGGCAGGGGGTTGGACCTGATGATCTCTGGAGGTCCCTTCCAACCCCTACGATTCTGTGATTCTGTGAAATTGGGCACATGGGTTTGGTGTATGGTGCTGTGGCTGACAAAAAAAAACCCAAAACTTTTTTTGATGAGAATAGGCATAAAAATGAATTAAAGGACATGAACATGAGCCCTTACACAGTCCTGTGGGCCCCAGAGAGATCACAGGGGCACTGCTCTGCACTGGGTATTTTGGGGGTACAGTCTGGGGGGCTGTATTTTGATCTTCTTATTTGTGTCAAAGGTTCTATCTATCCTCTATGTTTTTCTTATGTAGCACCACCTGGAGGAAAAGGACTTGAGTGTGTTAGTGGAGAGCCAGCTGGACATGAACCAGCAGTGTGCCCAGGTGGCCAATAAGACCAACGGCATCCTGGCTTGTATCAGGAATGGCGTGACCAGCAGGAGTAGGGAAGTTACTGTTCCATTATACTCAGCTCTGGTGAGGCCGCACCTCAAGTCCTGTGCCCAGTTTGAAGCCCCTCACTACAGGAGGGACATTGAGATGCTGGGGCATGTCCAGAGGAGGGCGACGAAGCTGGTGAAGGGTCTGGAGCACAGATCCTGTGAGGAGTGGCTGAGGGAGCTGGGGCTTTTCACTCTTGAGAAAAGGAGGCTGAGGAGAGACCTCATCTCTCTACAACTACCTGCAAGGCGATTGCAGAGATGTCAGAGTTGGTCTCTTCTTTTGGGTGACAAGTGATAGGATGAGAGGAAAGGGTTTCAAATTGCACCAGGAGACATTTGGGTTGGATATCAGGAAGCATTTCTGTACTGAAAGGGTTGTCAGGCACTGGAACAGGCTGCCCAGGGAGGTGGTAGGGTCACCATCCCTGGATGTATTTAAAAGGTGTGTACGTCTTGTGCTTGAGGACATGGTCCAGAGGTGGACTGGTCAGGGTTAGGCTGTGATTGGACTCGATGATCTTGAATGTCTATTCCAACGTAGGTGATTGTATGATCCTATGATTCAACCTTGCTGGCCATTAGGTCTAGGCTCCATGGTTTTCCCACCCCCCAGGGGGAATCAGGCTTTTGTTAAGCCCATGGATGTTTCTCGGTTTCTGTGTTGTGGGTTTTTTCCCCCAAGAACCTAAAAACACATCAAAGCATTTGGAAGCAGTTTATCACACAAACCACTTCATAACCACAGATCCTGTTTCCACTGCTGAAAAATCAACGAAAACATTGCCACAGCTCTCACAAGCCTTTAAATTCATATGGAATTATGTGGATTTGTACAACTTGACCCTTTGCATGTCCCTCCTGCTCCTGTGTGATCGCTGTGGTTTGCAACACACATTTTAGTGGAGTAAGCTATGCAATTACACCGACATTTAAGAAAGAAAAAATAATAATCATCTGATGTTGAGGTTTTAGCCCTCATACCTTGAAATATTTGAGGATTCAGAGCTTTGGGGAAAAAAAAAACCAACAGATGAGCTCATAGCAGTAAGCAAAAGGCTGATGGGGATGGACTGAGTTCTCTGGCCAGGGAAGATTATAACACTTTTTTTTCACCTTTTTTCCCATATTTTTTTTTCATGTCATTGTAAAAGAGGCAGAAGCTGCTTGGACAGTTATTAGGTAACACGGCTCTGGTCTGTGGAGGGCAGCGGTAGCGGCAGCTAGCGTGGTTTGAAAAGAGCAACTAAACAAATGCTGGGTACTGGCAGGGATGGGAGATGCTGCAAATCACAGCTGTGTTAACTCAAAGGAGGAGACCGATTTCTTGATGAGCTGGCTTTTGTCCTAAACTTTTCTCTGTTCCAGTTGAATAAAATGATGATCCTCGTAGTCCTAACGACCACAGCTTTCTGGAAATGTAAAATTACCAGATCTCATTAATGCTGGGCTATATCATTCATCAAAGCACTTCTTATGCCTCATGCTGGCTCCTTTTCTCTCCCCCTCTTAATCTTTCTCTCATTATAACGATGTGTCTGCCCTTTGGACCTATCTGCTTCCAAGGAGTTGACACCTGCAGAGATATTATTTGGTGAAGACTTGTTAACTCTTTAACAGTTGAAACGCTGAGCCTCTGGTAGGAGAAACACAAGCTGGTGGAAGCTGCTTCGCAGAATAAGCTCAGCTGTAAATACCCTGGGAACAAAGACATGGGCAGATAATCCCACATGGAGGAGAGGAATTATTTGTGTTCCTTTGCAGTGCTTTCTTCTGATAAACTATTAGTCTCATTGTTAACACATCCATACAAACACAGTTAATAGCGTCAGATTTTTCTGGTGCAATGATTTTTCTGTTGCTTTGGAGATTTTTCTCCCAGCCTAACGTGGTTTTTATACATCTGCCTGGTGTACCTGGATAATTTAGGAAGAAAGATTCCAAAATAAACCCAAATGCTGGGAAATTAAGACCTCGCTGAGGACAAATGCCTTTGACTCATATGTGGAAACTACTTCTCAGATGATACTAATAGTTTGGTAGCGCCTTTTATCTGAAGGACTAAAGCACTTTGCAAACACTCCTGTTACAGAAGTGCTGTGCTGATCAGGTATTTTAGCCAAATAAATGCTGTTTCTAAAGGAATTTTCAAAAGAGCTTTCAGAAATACCTGTCACTGTTTCAGCATCTTTATTCAGTGACTGAAGCTCTTATCTCTCTCAGTAGAGGATGCCAATTTACTGATGTACTTTTCAGTTAAAATCCAAGTTCCAGAAGGCAGATTAGCAGTGAGAAAATGCAAGTCTCGGAATAAAAAAAAAACCCAACAAAACAAAAAGGAGTTTGAAAGTTGTTTTTAAGTCGATTCTGTAATAAATGAGCCAATTTAGGAGATGTATTGGGTGCCACGAGAAAAAAAGTCATTGGGAATTGCTTGATCTGTGTTGTTCTGAGCCCCCCACCTATCATGTGAAGCAGTTGAGAGTTATCATGTTCATCCTTTCTCCTCTGCATCCATCTGTTCGTGCCTTAAATTGCATTTCTTTTGTAAACTCCATGGGACCATGAGTGGTTTTGTCATTATGCAATGACGAGCACGCTAATGTTCTGATCAACATCTAGACTCGTAGATATTGATACTGCAGGGTTTAATTACTTAATTAAAACCATTATTTCTCATGTGCTATTTGCCAAGCTCCTGACAATATTTTGATAGCTGATATTCATATCATAATAGTTGTCAAAGAATATTGGCTTGGAGAGATACAGCAATGTTCTGCAGGAATGAGGTTGAGTAGAGAGCATTTAGTATTTCAGTTCATCGTCTTTAAATACAAGGAGGAGGACTGGAGAGCCTCCTTGAGTTATCTCCAAATAATGTCTTCTCTTCCTTTGTGTTTACTTCAATGGTATTTTTCTTTAATTAACCAAGCTGTCAGCTTTTTCTTGTAATATGTGCTGATCATTTTCTTGGTATCTGAACAGGCTTTCTGTCTCTGTTCTGGTTTCTCCTCAGTTTGAATTGGTATTCCCAATGGTGTCTCACCCCTAAATGCTCATAGTATTCCCCTCCTGATCTTACTGGAAATGATATTACAGAATCACCTGAGCTGGCAGGGACCTGTAAGGACCATTGAGTCCCACTCCTGGCTCCACACAGGCCCAGCCAAGGCAGAGCAGGGCACTGAGGGCATAGGCCAGACGCTTCTTGACCTTGGCCCAGCTCAGGGCTGTGACCCCTTCCCTGGGAAGTCGGACAGTGCCCGACCCCCATCTAGGTAAAGAACCTCTTCCTAATAGCCAACCTAACCCTCCCCTGGCACAGCTTCACACCGTTCCCTGGGGTTCCAGCCCTGGGCCCCAAAGAGAGGAGAGAGATCGGCGCTGCCCCTTTGCTCCCCTGGGCAGGAAGCCACAGACCCCCATGAGGTCTCCCCTCAGCCTCCTCTTCTCCAGGCTGAACAACCCCAGGCACTTCAGCCTCTCCTCATAAGACTTCCCCTTCAGACCCTTCCCCATCCTCGCTGCCCTCCTCTGGACACTCTCCAAGAGTTTCCTGTCCCTCTTGTCCTGTGACACCCAAACCTGTCCCCAGGACTGTGAGGTGAGGCAGCCCCAGCACAGGGCAGAGCAGGACAATCCCCTCCCTGGACCAGCTGGCCATGCCATGCTGGATGCACCCCAGGATGGGGTTGGCCCTCCTGGCTGCCTGGGCACACTGCTGGCTTATGGGTAACTTGCTGCTGACCATCTTGCTATACTTGCTGGTACACCTGCTGTATCTTGGATTACATAAGTAATATAGGCGGTAGGGGAATGGTTGGACCAGATGATCTTGGATGTCTTTTCCAACCTTAATGATTCTATGATTCTGTGATCACATTTGCTTTTATGGCTGCAGCCTCTGGGTGACCCCTGGTCATTCTGTCATTGATGTACTTCAATTTTCATTCTGAACTTTCAAGCCACGTGGTCTCTTATGGCAAAAATTCTTAGTAGCTAGAGTTGAAATATGCGGCATCAAGTCATCATCCATTCCTGTGGTAGTCAAGGTCTAGCATGTCAGATTCTCCTCTATGTGGGTAGTAACCTGCAACTCTAGTTTCATCAGCATCTTTTGTGCAGTTGTGATTAAATCAGTATTTTCTAAATGTATCCCTAAGGATCTTTCATAGTAACTTTCTGCAGTCCAGAAGCTCTTCTTTCAGGATAACTTTTTTTCTCCTTTAGTTTCTTAGCCATTACACTGTCCTGTTACAAGTTCCCACCTTGTCCACCCTGCTGGTTTACTTAATGTATACTTCTATAACATCCATGAGGTTCATTGGATGTGTTTTTTAAGAAACTTGAGTTGAATGTTCATTTCAAAAACCTGAATTCTTTCAGTTTTGGATCTTTTGTTTCCCAAAAATTTATTTCAGAGACTTCAGAGTAACATCAGCTTCTTACAGCATCTCTTCTGGACCCTCACAGCAGTTCTGGGAGAGGGGGGAAAAAAAAATCTAGAAAAAATAGAATCCCAGACTGGTAGGGGTTGGAAGGACCTCTAGAGATCATCTAGTCCAACCTCATGTCAGAGTAGGATCACCTTGAGCAGGCTGCACAGGACAGTGTCCAGGATCATGGGCTTTGAATCTCCCCAGAGAAGACGACTCCCAGCCTCTCTGGGCAGCATGGCCCAGCACTCAGGCAACTGCAGAATGAAAATAGTTTTTCCTCACATTGATATCGACCTTCTTCCTGTGTTCCAGTTGGTGCCCATTGCCCCTTGTTCTGACACTGGGCACCCCTGAGAAGAGTCTGGCCCCATCCTCTGGACACCCACCCTTTAGATATTGATGAGTATTGATCAGATCCCCTCTCAGTCTTCTCCAAGCTAACCAACCCCAGCTCTCTCAGCCCTTCCTCACACAAGAGATGCTCCAGGCACCTCATCATCCTCATACCCTCCTCCGGCCTCTCTCCAGTAGTTCCCTGTCTGTCTTGAACTGGGGAGTCCAGAACTAGACACAATACTCCAATTCCAAATTCTTCAACCAAACCTAAAAACAGATTCAAGTAATCACCAGGGAAAGCTTTTCTGGGTGGGTGTGTAGTTTACACTACTCTAACCTCCTAGGTTCTCTGGTAAGAGTTTCAGCTTGTCTTCCTGAGGAATCAGAGCTTCCATGTAACTACCCAATGATTAGTAGATGTACCTTGGCAAATTTCTAGGCCTTTGTATGGTATGTAGTGGCTACTGATAAAAAATTACTGTGTGTATTATGATTTAGATGGGGATTTACAACAGGCTACACCATTGTGCAGAAGGATCTGACTCCTTTGTGAACCATTGCCTCTTCTGACATGGGTTTTGTGTGACCAATAACAATATTTCACATGTGGAAGGACCGAGAGTGACCGACTTTCCTGAAAGCAGCAGCTCTGAAGAAGACAAAGTGGTCATGGCAATCCTCTGCCTAGACTGCTCCCTGCACTCTTTAAAATAATGGTGAAAAATTGGACAGGTATGGAGGAGAGCTAATTACAGCTAACGAATATAGAAAATGGTATCTCCTTACTGTCTCCAGGGAGGATGATGTATCTTCAAAGGGAGAAAATGCTAAGTATGAAAAGACCAGTTCTTTCTTTGGTGCACAGAGATGTAAATAACCCTGATAGCTTGAAGCTAAAGTGAGATATATCAAACAAGGTGCAATCTTTAAATGTGAGCTGATGCAGCACTGCAACCAGGTTGTAAGGGAAGAGGCAGGTTCTCTCTCTCTGAATCATCTCTAGGTGGTACCTAGACATCTGGTTCAAAATAAGCTGGTGAGTAAAACTGAATGGACTCTTACTTACAAGAGGTTGGTCTAAATGATCTCATCATCCCTTGCAGCCCAAAGCTCCGAGAATACATAGAATACATTTAGTTTCTTGAGTTTTTGTTGGATGGTGTTTGTGAATCTTGTCCTATAAGGGTTCAGGAGGTATCTATGAGGGTTATTCTATAGTCTGCTGAGTTTTCTTCTCCGGACACGCTGCAGCTCAGGCTGGAGAGGCAGAAATTGAAGCCAATTAGGAGTGTCAGCGGTGCTCATTCTTATTAGAAGATTTGACACTTTTCTGCAGTTACGACACATCCCTGAGTGTAGCTGTGCTGAAGGTGAGGAAGAGGAAGAATCTATCTGAACATAATTCCAGTGCCTCATATTCCTGAAGTCCTTAACACAAGTTCAGTGCTAAAGTTCTGAGTACTGAGCTGCTTTCTCTGCTCCTAGGTGTTCTGCCAAC
Source organism: Zapornia atra (assembly GCA_013400835.1). Lineage (NCBI taxonomy): Eukaryota > Metazoa > Chordata > Aves > Gruiformes > Rallidae > Zapornia > Zapornia atra. The sequence continues at coordinate 31,389 of VZTU01026317.1, forward strand.
ACCTTTGCAGACTCAGACCAAGTCAGAGATAGTGTTATAGGCTCGGGGCATAGTGTCTGGATTGCTCCCTGGGGAAGAAGGACCTGGAGATTTTAGTGGACAGCTGGCCAGTGGTGTGCCCAGGTGGCCAAGAAGGCCAGTGGCATCCTGGCCTGTATCAAGAATGGTGTGACCAGCAGGAGCAGGGAAGTGATAGTTCCGTTGTACTCAGCTCTGATGAGGCCACACCTTGAGTGCTGAGCCCAGTTTTAGTCCCCTCACTACAGGAAGGATGTTGAGATGCTGGAGCGCATCCAGAGAAGGGCAACAAAGCTGGTGAAGGGTTTGGAGCGCAAGTCCTATGAGGAGCAGCTGAGGGAGCTGGGGCTTTTTAGTCCTGAGAAAAGGCAGATGAGAGGAGACCTCATCGCTCTCTACAGCTGCTTGAAAGGCAGTTGCAGAGATGATTGGGTAGGTCTCTTCTCTCAGGTGACAAGCGATAGGACAAGAGGAAAGGGTTTCAAATTGCACCAGGGGAGATTTAGGTTGAATATCAGGAAGAATTTCT
>VZTU01026317.1:32037-51540 GCA_013400835.1 Zapornia atra
AGTCCCCACCCCTGGGGGTGTTTAACAGACACAGGGGAGATCAGGTGCTCAGGGATCTGGTTTAGCACAGGACAGGGACGGCTGGACTCCATGATCTTAAAGGTCTTTTCCAACCTTGTGATTCTGTGGTGGAGTCACCATCCCTGGAGGTATTTAAAAGGTGTGTACATGAAGTGCTTAAGGACATGATCTAGAGGTGGACTAGGCAGGGTTAGGCTGTGGTTGGAGTAGATGATCTGAAGGGTCTCTTCCAACCTAGGCGATTCTATGATTCTTTTTGCCACCATCCTTAAAACGTCCTTTGCCTTTTGAATCTGCCTGGTTTGCTTATCCTCTCTTGTCCTGCAGAATAGGGGATGAAGCATGAGACACCAGGATGTATAAAAAGGTGGTGTGCAACCTGATGAGCACCGGGGGACTGTCGCAAGTTTTTTGGATGCTGGTTTCTTCCCAGGCATTGCTCACCTTCTCAGGTGGAGCGGTCCCACCTCCCATAAGGGCAGTCTGCTTTCATAGTCCTCAGCTTGATTTCTCTTGGCAGCCGGACTGGATGCGGTTGACAGATTATGTCTGAGAAGGGCTTCAGTAATTGCTCGTTCTGTTCGGTGACTATGTCAATGACAGATGGTCACACTGAATGTTTAAAATGTTCAGGACCCCTGGATGATCCCTAAGGTTATGAAAAACAAACTTTGCCAACATTTATCTCTTAGCAGAAGAATTTCAAACCTTTCCTTGAATTACTACTTTTTCCCTTCCATCTTAGGAATGTTTTGCTGGGTTTGTACTTTCCTGAAACATTTTTTATTTTTTTTTTTAAATTTTATTTCTTTTTCTTATTAAAGAACGTCTCAAGATGTTAGTACAGACTGGCAGAAGTCAGTGCCAACTGCTCCTGCAGACTTGTTAACAAATTTATTTTTGCCTGGGAATGGCACATATGGCCCGGAGCGGAAATATTAGGGTCTGTAGTCTTTGTGAGGGCTGGCAGATATTGTCTTTGAAGAAACAGCATTTGGGTCAGTCATAAATTTCATTTTTATTCCCAGAAGGCCTTTTCAGGGTTTTTTTGGGTTTTTTTTTCCCCAAAGTGATGGTCTTCAATCATTCAGCAGTCCTGTGACAGCTCTGGAGTTCCAAAAAAAAAAAAAAAGAGGCAGTGGGAAAGTAGCCAATGCATTTCTGGCATTCCCTTATTGTGGTTTAGTAGCTGCAAACAAGGTAAGGCGGCTTGTGTGACCCATCTGAATTTCATAGACCACAAATTTCCAGCAAACCTTGGCTTAGGATGGGTTGGCTGACCTCAGGATGTCAGTTAGATGCTTTTCCTACTGCACAATACATCTTTTTTTTTTACAAGACTTGTAAAACCAACTTTTAAGGAAGACAGGCTCACTATCTTATACACTCCTACTTTCCTTCCTGTTTTGAAGCATTTTATATTATAGAGTCACAGAATGCGTTAGGTTGGAAGGGACCCTTAAAGGTCATCTACTGCAAACCCCCTGCAGTACGCAGGGACATCTTCCCTAGATCAGGTTGCTCACAAGCCTGACCTTGAATGTCTCCAGGGATGGGGCCTCCACCACCTCTCTGGGCAACCTGTTCCAGTGATCCACCACCCTCATATTGAAGAATGTTTTCCTAACATCCAACCTAAATCTCCCTTTTCCAGTTTAAAACCATCACCCCTCATCCTATTGCTCCATGCCCTTGGGAACAGTTCTTCCCCAGCTTTATTGTAGACACCTTTCAGGGATTGGAAGGCTGCTATAAGGTCCCCCTGGAGCCTTCTCTTCTCCAGGCTGAATCAGCCCAACTCTCCCAGCCTGGCTTCATAGGAGAGGTGCTCCAGCCCTTGGATCATGTTTGTGGCCACCTCTGGACGCGCTCCAACAGGTCCATGTCCTTATTGTGTTGAAGGCTCCAAAACTGGACTATTTCAGGTGAGGTTTCACAAGAGCAGAGCAGAGAGGCATGTAGTTCTTCCTAGGTAGCTTTTCGATCCCACAAACTGAAAGCAAAATAGTATATTCTTGAATTCTAGTTGCTTCCTGCAGATTCCTTCATCCCCCTCTTGTTCTGATGAGACAAATAATGTGATAATATGGCAAGTTTTACCCATGTACAACTGGATTCCAGCACCTTTCCTACACATCCATAGTACAGTGTGGGTTTTGTTGGTAAAAAGCACCTAACAGTCTTTCACATCCAGTTCTGCTGCAAGAAAGGGAGCATTAGCCATTCAGTATGGACCAGGATGGGTAAATCTTTTTCCCTGCTATCTCTGATTTATTTCTTTTCCTTGCTCTGCCAAGCGTTGAGGTGAGGGTTGTAATAATCTCCAGGAAGTTTATCACGCTGGATCAGATACGTGTATTCAGCTAGTGCCTGCTGCAAACTGGCTTAAAAATGAGTTTCTTGCTGTTACAAGTCGTTCTGATGGATGTCTGGATAATTGTCCTATCTGCATATGCGGAAAAGGAGAAGGAAATTATTACATCCTCAACCTTATTTAAAGGAGTGATGGTTGTTCTGAAGATCTGGAGGGAGGAGAGTGACGCAGCTCGGATGCATTCAAATCAAATCAGTAAATTAATCAACATCTTGTTATCGTTGCGTGGTGTGCTAGATTTAATTAGGGAAAAAAACCCCTACCCTGATGTGTGAGTATATATATATATGTGTATGTATTTGGAGGAATAATTGAATCTGGCTGGACTGTGTGATCGCTGGAGATACATAAGGAAAACAGGCTGGGGGTGGGTAAGTTGGCTACTGTCTGCACCATCCTTCAGTTGAAGATGCAGGTGGATTTTGAAGCTCAGGATGCTTCTGATGAGAGCGATGTCAGCAGCTCACTCTGCTTTCCTCTGGTTTGGTCTCTGCTTGGGGATTTGGCTGTCTTGAAAAGACTTCTGGCTCCATTTCTCTGTTTCTCACTTAATTTTGTGGATGAATTCCTCAGTGCTTCTGCTAGTCATCCTTGGCTTGGACTTTTCATTGCCTGTGTCTATTCTCTTCAGGTAGTGGGAGTGTACTAGAGCAGGTGGAAATAATCCTTGATGCTTTTCTCAAGTGCTTTTGTTATTTTAATTTGAAACTACATGTTGGACATTACAGATCTAGATTTCACAGTGGCTCCTGAACAAGTGCCTCTGTCCGGTACTGGGTGCTGAACAACAATCCTGCTACCTGAACAAAATCTTGCCAATGCCAGCCTGGAATTAAAAGCACTGAAATAGGTCCCCAGGTGGGACGTGGAGAATCTTTTTGCATTTTTGTGGTGTTCCACAGCTTTTTTTCATCAGAACAGTTAAAAATAAGAGAACTTTCCCATAGTAGGGAGTAAAGTGTCCCTTGGAGACCGTCCTCAGTAGACCGGCACAGCCATGCAGAGAAACCTTTTCTTAGCTCATGAGCGGATTTGGAGAATAGTGTGAACTGGATGTGACCATCCTGCTTGTTTCCTAGAAATCCAGCTTGCTCAATACCTTTTTGGGCATTTCCAGCCATACTATAACCCACTTTTCCACAAGCTCCTTTGCTAAAAGGCTGAGTAACTTGAAAGACTTTTCTCATCGCTTCCTCCGAGACTCCTGTGTACACTGCTATTATTGGAGATGATATTCACCTTCAAGGAAAGACACGCTGGATAAAAATACTCCTTTTGAATAAACCCAGTGCAGGTGTTGAAATCGATGCTTGTTTGATACACGCTGAGAGGGATCTGTTATCGTGGTACCAATTAGGAAAGCCACACCAGACTCAGTGAAGCTCACCAGGAGACGTCCGGGTGTGCCAGCTTCAGCAGCGATCGCAGGCATTGGCAAGACGGCGCAAAGACATGGCAGCTTCTTGGCCCCTTTCCATGGTATCCATGTTGAGCGTCTTTGTACTGGAGGAGACTTGAAAGCTGGGAAACACTCTGTGGTTTGACTGCCTCAAGTGCTCGTGATGCTCTTTTCTTCCCACAGTGTGGCTGCTCCAGATTATTTGATCTTCTGTTTTGGATAGTCAGTTGTGGGATTGATGGCTCTGCAATGAAGTCAGACTTCCAGCAAAGACTGCTCTGTTTCAGCATGCTGCTCTTCAGTTTCTAAGATAATTAGAGAGATTAATTAATTATGACACTTCCCNCCCCCTTTCTATTGCAATGGACCAAGTAAAGCCAAGGGGAGGGAAAGAACGTACCCATCTGGTTTACCTGGTAGGACATGAACATTGTCAAAGACTGCCATGCTCAACCCATGTCAGGAAAGTCCAGTAACACCAGTCCAAGGTTGAAGTCGAGTGCTTCAGATGTGTTGCAGCCACTGTGACTTGTCACTCAGTGGCTAAGTGGCTTTACATTGAAAATACTCCAAGTGGGAAGGTCACGTTCAGGTAACATAAGGCTTTTAAGCATGTGCATTTCTCTGAGTGGAGCTCAGCGTTACCTGCTGAGATGGAGTAGATGCTCTTCTCACAGCAGTACTCACTTTTACTGAGGGATTTGCTGGTACCAAACTTACTTGATTTGAAACCCAGAAGTACTTTCCAATTCTTACTCAAGTTTTCCTCACGAGTAGCATATTTTGGGGAGTTATTTCCCTCTGCCAGCAGCTACACAACCCTATCTGAGGAGCCAAATTGTCCTTCCCTTGCCTTGTTATATGGACCATCCAATTCTGTAAGAGATTTGCTTTATGCAAAATTAGTAGAAGTTGTGTTGAACATTGTTCTCAAACGATGTTAGTATTTAATTGGCAGTCTGTTACCTGATGTCTTTCACTGGCCTCTACAACTCTGCTTTCCTCATTATGTTGGGTTTAGGAAATATTTTAATGACTTACATTCCTGAAAGCAGTGGGCACTGTGGTGGCGATGATGAAATAATTTACAGAAGCTGGATGACCTTAGGAACCAGAGTAAAAGAAAGGGGATGAAATTCAGTAGCACTAAATGCAGGGTCATGCACTTGGGGACTGATAACAGAAATTTCAGCTCTAAACTAGGAGCTAATCAATTGGAAATGATGGAGGATAAGAAGTGGTACTAGTTGATTACGGAATGACTGCGAGCTGCCAAAGCTATGCTCGGAGAAAGGCAAACGCGACCCAGGCAAGGTATTTCCAGCAGAGACTGGAAAGTATTAATGTCACTGTACAAGTCTCTGATTAGAAATCACTTGAAATATTGGATGTGGTTTTTGGCAGCTTATACTGGGGCAAAAAAAAAAAAGACCCATTTTGTGCTGGAGTAGTCTGAAAGGTGATACAGTTGCCTATAAAAGGCATACCACCTTGAAGGGGTGGTAAAGAATTACTGGCTGAAAAATGGTGCTGCCACAAATAGGAATAAACTGGTCCAAAAGGAATTTAATCTGGAAATTGGAAAAAAGGTTTGAAAGAAAGAGAGCAATGGGATCTTGAACGGTGAAGCCGAGAAACTTGGTTTAAACTTGAGATAGTTGCAAAGGGGGAGATGCTGGGGGGTTTATTTGGGGAAGCTGGAGGGAGAACTTGGTGACCCTGGAAATCCTTTCCGTTATTTTTTTGTCCTCATTTGATATGCTTCAAATTTTTACTTCAGTTTGGATTTAAATGGGAGAGTGGGGGGGATTTCAAAGCAAGTACAGGGAAAACTTGCTGGAATTATCCAGGGTTTTCTGTTGTTGGTTCTAGCTGCAAATGAAAGAAATGTCGTAGTTCTTTGAAGAAACACCTGACTGCTCTTGTCTCTCATAGAAACCAATACAATTTTGTCCTTACTGCAGCATTCTCAAAGTCTGAGAAATGATGAGTTCTTTAATAACTTTGTGCTTTCCTGCGCTCTCCTGGGCTTGTGGCAAATATCAGGTGTTCGTGGTGCTGTTGAAATGAATTTGGTAACAGAAGATGTATCATACCAAAAAAAAAAAACCCAAATAAAAATCCTTCCAAATTGCCAAAGTCAGGAGTTGCAGGTGACTTTGAAACAGTCCATAATGACCCAGCCAGTAACAGAGAAAGTGCTGTCTGCATTTGAGAGGTCTAGTTAGTCTGGAAGGAAAAAAAAAAACCACCCAGAATTACATAAATAATGAAAGAGCTAAAAATGCCTTGGTTTTGTAATGTAGATGAAGGCAAGGTGTCATGACAGGAACACATTTACATATTCGAATTATTTAATTATCGGATCTTGTCCTCTAAAGAAGGGAAACTGTCATGAATATTCATGCCTTCAATTAAAATATTAATGGCAGCCTGAGACTTTGGTTTTTAGGTCTCCAAACACCCATAAACAGGTTTATTTAAATGCAATGAAGAGCGGAGGTCAAAAAGGAATTGCCTTTTTGTTTGCAGGTTGCAGAGGGGCTGGTGTTCTCCTTGAAAGGAGAAGGAGAACAAGGAGGAAGGAAAACTAAGGCTGTTCTTTTGGAAATAAAAGCATCCAGCAGAAAAAGTAAAACAATTAAAATTCTAATTCCAAAAAATTTCCTTCCCCTTATTAAAGAAAGAAGATGCAATCAGTTAGGTGTGAGCTGCTGCTGCATCTCAGTCCTCACAACGTCTGGGCTTCTGCAAGAGGAGAACACCAGCCCCTCTGCAACCTGCAAACAAAAAGGCAATTCCTTTTTGACCTCCGCTCTTCATTGCATTTAAATAAACCTGTTTATGGGTGTTTGGAGACCTAAAAAACAAAGTCTCAGACGTTATTTGCTTCCCATTTGCTCCGTGCTAGTTTGTGAAAGGAGTCTCATGGGTATGTCCAGCTGTAGCTGTTTGCTGCTCCAACAACATCCTGTATCCTGGCTGAGGACTTGGGGAGATTGATTTCCCCTTAAATGCAGAGCTGAAACCCCCATGAAACACATGAATTTTTAGTCTGTATGTGCAAGTTAATACCTCTGCCTGATATCGGTGCAAGGCAGCTGTTTTGAGTGCTGTGTCCAGTTCTGGGCCACTCACTACAAGAAGGACATTGAGGTCCTCAACTGTGTCCAGAGAAGGGCAACCAGGCTGGGGAAGGGGCTGGAGGGCAAATCCTATGAGAAGCGGCCGAGGGAGCTGCGGGTGTTTAGTCTTGAGGAAGCTGAGGGGAGACCTTATCACCACCCACAGTTACCTGAAAGGAGGGTGTAGAGAGGTGGGAGATGGTTTCTTCAGCAGAGTGACAGGTGATATGACAAGGGAAAATGGTCTCAAGCTGTGCCAGGGCAGGGTCAGCTCAGCTGGGAGAGGAAAGTTCTTCCCTGGCAGAGTTGTGGGGCTGTGGCACAGGCTGCCCAGGGAGGGGGCTGAGTCCCCACCCCTGGGTGGGTTTAACAGCCGGGGAGATGAGGTGTTCAGGGATCTGGTTTAGCACAGGAGAGGGACGGCTGGACTTGATGATCTTAAAGATCTTTTCCAACCTTATGATTCTGTGATTGTTGCAGCTCTTGGATAGCTTTGACGATCAGTAGGTTCTTCAACTGTACCTGTTTCTCTTCTCCAGTGTCATTACAATGGGCATGCTTGGTGTCATGAAAGAAATTAAATTAACAAAGTTTAAGGTATCATTGGTAACTAAATGTATCCAATCACAGGCAGCTAGTAAATATTTCCAGCTTTTAAATAGTTTTAAAGAGAATGAAAATCTTCAAATAGTAACATGGAATGAAAGGATGCACTGAAATTACTCAACTAACCCTTACAAGGGATTTTGCTAATAAAGAGCAATTCCTTAAGAGTAACCAGACAGAAAAGATCCAGCATTTTTGTATCAGCAGGGTGGAAGGCATCCCCTTAATTTATATGAGCTGAAATAATTGAACTGTTCAGGGTGAACAATTAACTGAATAGATACGAGCCTTTTGGCTGTTATTTTGTGTGTAACTAAGCGTATTGTAGATGTAACTGGAAATGTGCTCTTTTATATTGAAGATGGAAGCTCTTGGGTAAAAGCAGATATCTCAGGGGTTGGTTGGGAAGGCAGGGGAAAGGCTCTCCTGGCTCCTGAGGCAACAGATTTGGGTCCTCTGCAGCATCTGTAGAGGGTCAGTTTGAAGTTATTATGGTCACTAGTAAGCCTCTAAAATATCTTAAAGAAATCTGTGCTAGAGAAGGTTGCACACACTAGAGTTTGCATTTGGGCTTTGAGATGTGTTGATCGGAGCAGCTTCTATCCCTGTGTTGAATCCTCATCTTGCTCCCTCTTGCAGAAGCCCAGATGTCATGAGGACTGATGCACTAGCAGTACATACCTAACCAATCACATCTTCTTTCTTTAATAAGGAGAAGGAAATTCTTAGATTTAGAATTTTATTTTTTTTACTTTCTCTGTTGGATGCTGCCATTCAGTGAGACCTGGACAGGCTGGAGAGCTGGGCAGTGAGAAACCAAATGAGGTTCAATAAAAATAAGTGAAGAGTCTTGCACATGGGAAGAAATAACTGCTTGAATCAGTACAGGCTGGGGATGACCTGCTGGAGAGGAGCTCTGCAGAGAATGGCCTGGGTGAGCTGGTAGATGGCAGGTTGGCCATGAGCCAGCAGTGTGCACTGGGGGCTAAGAGAGCCAATGGGATCCTGGGGGGCATCAGGAGGAGTGTGGCCAGCAGGTTGAAGGAGGTGATCCTCCTCCTCTACTCTGCCCTGGTCAGGCCTCACCTGGAGTGTTGTGTCCAGTTCTGGGCTCCCTGGGATAAAAAAGACAGGGATCTCCTGGAGAGAGTCCAGAGAAGGGCTATGAAGATGATTAGGAGCCTGGAACATCTCCCATATGAGGACAGGCTAAGTGAACTGGGACTGTTTAGTTTGGAGAAAAGAAGACTTAGAGGGGACCTTATTAATGTTTATAAATATCTGAAGTATGGGATGCAGGGGGAAATGGCCAGCCCCTTTTCAGTGGTCTGTGGGGACAGGACAAGGGGCAATGGCTGCAAGTTAGAGCATAGGAAGTTCCACACCAGTATGTGGAAGACCTTTTCCCCAGTGAGGGAGCCCTGGGACAGGCTGCCCAGGGGGGTATGGAGTCTCCTTCTCTGGAGATATTCCAGCTCCGTCTGGACGCCGACCTGTGTGCCCTGTCCTAGGGACCCTGCTTTGGCAGGGGGGTTGGTCCCGATGATCTCTTTAGGTCCTTTCCATCCCCTACGATTCTGTGATTCTGTGAAAAGTCACTGGAGAGACATGAGAATGACAGCTGGTTAATGCAGCAGTTTACACCTACCCCATGGAGTCAGGTAATTTGTTCTTGCCTACAGGAGACCTCAGCTGCACGGGTCATGGAAAGTTGCCACTCAAAAATCCTACCAAAATTTCAACCAAAGCTTTACAGTGGTTACAGATGTCTCTGTCCCTTTGAACCCTTACGATTCTGTGATTTCCAAAAGTTCCTTGTTGCCTGGTGCATTATCCATTACATAGACATGTTCTACTGACAAAGCTACTGAAATACAACTTTCCCTATTGGAATTTGAGTGTGCTCGTACTGCCAGGTAGAAGGTAAGCCAGCAGGAAGGATCCCTTGGCTAGCAGAATGAGATCAATTTTCTCATTTCTCAGGTTTGGAAAAGGAACACTGAACATCAAAAGCTTTATGGTCGTTGTTCTGTACAAACTCAATTTAATATACAAATTCTAGATGGCCATCTGGAAAGCAGGGTTCTTTTGTTAAAGCCCATTTTCTCAAGAGCATCCATGGAAAGTAGAGACGTTTTTATGGAGGTGAGTGGATGGTTTCCGCTCTACCCAAGCTCTGAACGGCTGGAGGCAACATCAGCCCTGTGCTGGAGGTCACATTCCTGCGTAGCACACTTCTGTGCCTGAGCTAATAACCCTCTTTCTCCTGCAATATCTGTAAGAAGTCATCCATGTAGATATGCCCATAAAGAAATGTGTTTCAGTTGAATTGACACCAGCTTCCACTATATCTTGCCATTTATAAGGATTTCATTGCATGAGGTGACTGAAGACTACAGCATTTTGTATAAATGATCTGGATAGTGAGCAAATGTTTGCTGCTCCTTAAAAGAGTTTTGAATTTTTATAGTATTGTGGCTTATGGTGTAGATCTGGAAAATATGAAACGGTGTGATAATCAGAAGATTTTGTGTCTGAGAGCACTCAGGGTGTCTCTTGTGTTTTATTCTTTTGATGTGGACACCAGGGAGAGCCTAGGTCCATCCTTGTGTGCTGTTGTGTTACTTCTTGACCATGCCCCTGCTGAACAAGCCACCACTGCTTCAGCCACCTTGTATCCCAGCTGTGCTGAAGGCATCTGATAGTACTTGAAATGAAGATGATCTCCCTCTATTGGTACCTGAAGTATTCCAATGGTTAAGAATCAGAGAATCATTTGGGTTGGAAAAGACTGTTAAGATCACCAAGTCCAGCCATTAACCCAGCACTTCCAGGGCCACCGCTAAACTATGTCCCTCAGCAGCACATCTACATGTCTTTTAAATCCCTCCAGGAATGGGGACTCCACCACTTCCCTGGGAAGCTTGTTCCAGTCCTTGACAACCCATTGAGTGAAGAAATTTCTCTTGATATCCAATCTAAACCTTCACTGGTGCAACTTGATGCCAATTCCTCTTTGTCTGTTGCTTGTTATTTGGGAGAAGAGACCAACCCTCAACTGGCTACACTCTCATTTCAGGTAGCTGTAGAGAGCGATGACATCTCCACTCAGCTTCCTCTTCTCCAGGCTGAAAAATCCCAGTTTCCTAAACTGCTCCCCATCAGACTTGTGCTCCAGACCCTCCACCACCTTTGTTGTCTTCCTTTGGGTGTGGTATCAGGAGTGTTTCAAGGGATGAACAACAACTACTGCGTACTTGGTTTACATCACCACCTTAGTCTCGCAGCTGTAAATCAGTGTCCAGTTGCCCTAGGTGAACCTGAGAGTGGGGTTTCATGTTTTACTATTTAAATAGTGAGAAGAAATGTGAGCTGGCACTGCCCAGGATACAAGGGACACCATCCTGATTGTGCTGCAAAGGCTTCTGGAATGTTCAGGAGGGTCTTTTGATTTGCAAAGCAAATCAGGGTTGGACTTGATGATCTCTGGAGGTCCCTTCCAACCCCTACAATTCTGTGATTCTGTTGGGAAGCTTCTGAAGAGTGATTGAAAAGACAGAGGAATAATCACAGAATCACAGAATCACAAGGTTGGAAAAGACCTTTAAGATCCTCAAGTCCGACCGTTCCTGTCCTGTGCTAAACCAGATCCCTGAGCACCTCATCTCCCTGGCTGTTAAACACCCCCAGGGGTGGGGACTCAGCCCCCTCCCTGGGCAGCCTGTGCCACAGCCCCACAACTCTGCCAGGGAAGAACTTTTCCCTCCCATCTGAGCTGACCCTGCCCTGGGGCAGCTTGAGCCCATTGCCCCTTGGCCCATCTCCTGTCCCCTGGCTGAAGAGACCATCGCCCACCTCTCTGCACCCTCCTGGCAGGGGAGTGGAGGTGGGGAGAAGGTCTCCCCTCAGCCTCCTCTTCTCCAGGCTCAACACCCCCAGCTCCCTCAGCCGCTCCTCAGAGGATTTGCCCTCCAGCCCCTTCCCCAGCCTGGTTGCCCTTCTCTGGACTTGCTCCAGAACCTCAGTGTCCTTATGGTGAGGAGCCCAGAACTGGACACAGTACTCAAGGTGCAGCCAAGTGATGCCACAAGTGATAAGCATTGAGGAGAACATTTTGATATTCTGAACTATTTCCATTATGAGCCATTTTTCAGGTGTTGGGTTGCGAGATTCAGAACTATTTCCTTGCAAAGAGTTAAACTCAATTCTTGACAGCCAGGGCATGAATCCTGCATAGACATTCTTGCATTTGTTTTGAACTTTAAAAGAGAAAAACTCACAACAGTCTGATTAGCTGGAGCAGGTTTTCCCTGAGGGAACACTATAGAGTATAATTTCATTACAGAATACAGTGCTCAGAGATGAACTGGAGTTGGATTTTAGTTTGGGTTTGGGTGTGGGGTTTTTTTCCCACCCTAAGGGATTTGACATTTCTATTCCTTGACATTTTTCTCATTGTTAGGCGAGCTTCTTTGTGCTGCTTTTTTTCTTTTCCTTCCCCTGGTGAAACCATTGCTGTCTCCTTGAAGCTTGGAGTGGCTTTTCTTGTAGGTAAAACTGGGGCTAGTTTGAATGAGTTCAACAAGCAGATGGTTGGAAAAGGAGGCTACGCTGTAGTGTGTAGCAGTGGGACATGTGATCTCTTGCCAGGAAAAAGAAAAATATATTAAAAAAAGAAGACAAAAAATGAAGCAATAGTCCCTTGAACAGGGGGATGTTGAAAACTGTCATTAGGAAAGGATGTTATGTGGTGAAAAAAGATGTTAAAGTAGTAACAGGTTACGCAGAGGTCTGGCTTAAGGTATGTTAAGTACGTCAAAAGTAGCACCTGAGAGAATTTTGTTCCTGGAGCTTATTAATTTAAGAATAATGGGTGTTTGTACGATGGGTTTTGTCTGATTTCAGCTGCTTCTCTTCTCCTGTTCTTTTCTGCAGTCCTTAAGTGGTAGCGGAGCGAGCCAGCTCGTCTAATGCGTCGGAAGGCTTTGTCACTCAGTCGCAGGGGAACAGGGTAGATATTTTTCCACCTTCATCTGAGATGATCCCATGAAAGATGTGTCACGTTGTGCTCTGGTAATGGGTAACAGCCTCCTGGAAGACTTTACAGCGTTACAGCTATTCATAGCTTTCTGCCAGCACAGCGATGTCAGTGAGGGGTGATAGGGACTCTTACCCCCCCTGCCCAAAGTCCCTGCTGTAATCCCAGCTCTGCAGGCAATGCTGGAGTTTTAATCTATTCTACGTCCAGTTCAAAGCCAGGTTGGATGTGGCCCTGGGCAACCTTTTGTAGCTCCAGGCCTGGAGGTTGGTGGCTCTGCCTGTGGCAGGGGGGTTGGAGCTCTGTGATCCTTGGGGTCCCTTCCAGCCCAGACCAGTCTGGGATTCTATGATTCTTTTTAAAATTTTCATAAACAACCTGGACTCGGGACAAGAGGGTGTCTTAAGCAAATTTGCAGATGTCACAAAATTGGGAGAAGCTGTTGACTCCACTGAGGGTGGAGAAGCCTTGCAGAGAGACCTGGACAGATCAGAGAGCTGAGCAGGCACCACCAGCGTGAAGTTTAACCAGGGCGAGTGCTGGATTCTGCCCTTGGGAAGGGGCAGCCCTGGCTGCACACCCAGCCTGGGGGATGAGAGGCTGGAGACCAGCTGTGCCAAGAGGGATTTGGCGCTTACCCATGAGCCAGTGGTGTGCCCAGGCAGCCAGGAGGGCCAAGCCTACCCTGGGGTGCATCCAGCACAGCATGGCCAGCCGGTCCAGGGAGGGGATTATCTTACTCTGCCCTGTGCTGGGGTGGCCTCACTTTGAGTCCTGAGGGTAGGTTTGGGTGTCACAGGACAAGAGGGACAGGAAGCTCTTGGAGAGTGTCCAGAGGAGGACAGCGAGGATGGGGAAGGGTCTGGAGGGGAAGTCTTATGAGGAGAGGCTGAAGTGCCTGGGGTTTTTCAGCCTGGAGAAGAGGAGGCTGAGGGGAGATCTCATGGGGGTCTGTGGCTTCCTGCCGAGGGGGAGCAAAGGGGCAGGCACCAGTCTCCTCTCTTTGGTGACCCAGAACCTGAGGGAACGGTGTGAAGCTGCGCCAGGAGAGGTTTAGGTTGACTGTTAGGAAAAATATCTTTCCAGACAGGGTTTAGGCATCAGAACGGGCTGTCTAGGGAAGTGGTGGAGTCTCCATTCCTGGAGGTATTTAAAAGATGGTTAGATGTGGTGTTGAGGGACATGGCTTAGTAGTAGATGGCAGGTTAGGGTGGTGCTTGGACTTGATGATCTAAAGGATCCCTTCCAATCAAGGCAGTTCTATGATTCGATATAAATTTTTCTGTAATAAAGCCCAATCAACTTTTTTTTTTATACTCATCTTTTTTATACCCACCTATAAAATACCTAATTTTATAGGTGGTCATCATGATTGCCAAGCATCTGCTTGTTGGGCTCCTTCATACACCGGTGGCTGCTGGGGTGCATCATCCACTGCAGATCGGTGCCCGATCGGTGCTCAGCACCAGCCCATAACTTCTTTCTCAATGCTCCTTGCCTTAAGAGTGCAATACAGATCTCCAAATTCAGTGGGAGGTGGGAAACCCTTTAGATCTGCAGCTTCTCCTGTGTTGTGGGACCCTTTGTGTTACAGAGTCGCTTCAAATAACACAACTCCTTTCCTGGGTTATAGTTTGGCTGCTTTCCTCAGTTGTGAGTAGCCCTTTTTTGGGGGGGAAGCGGGCCAGGGGGTGGAGAGTGCTCTCTGAATACTCCCTCCATCACATAAGGCTTCTTCTGCTTCTGATTTTTCTTGATGAACAGTAGTTTTCAAAGTAAGTTTTGTGGATGTTTGAAGCTGAAAGGTTAGGACCACAGCAGAGGGGGACCTCTGAACTCAGTACTCCTTTCAGATGCAGAATGGCTTACATCTATTTTTCAAGAGAGAACGATGGATTTGCAGACTGAACTTACAAGTGGTACAACACAGCTTGGAGATAACATTGCCCAGACAGTTTGGTGTTACTGAAGAAGCTTCCACACTTAGGGAACATACTCCAAGGCAAGGGAATAACTTTGCCTTGTGCCCATTCCTCAGTCTCTTTTTAAAGTAGCCACTTGATGCCAACTTTAATTACTGCTTTTGCCATTTCCAGTTGATCGGTGCCAGTGCATCCACTTCTGCTTCTCATGGATGAAGAAAAGAGCAAACCTTCCTTTTAATTGTGAAATTATAATACAGAGTATTCCAAGATAGAGGCAAGACTCTACTCACCTAGATAGCTACTGTGGATAGAACCTGCTTAATCAGCAGAAACGGCAATTTATATATTTATTTCTTCTTAGAAAGTTGAAATATTCAAATTTCCTTTAGCATATGACTTTGGAATGCTTTTAAATGAAATTTAGAAGAAGAAAATGGCTAGTGTTTGAATTCTTGTTTCACCATGTACCTCTTGAGCTTTTCTTAGCCTTGAGAGCTGCAAAACAGCAGCAATATGTAAATAAAACAAAAAAACCCCAACAAAACAAACAAAAAAAGAACTGTAGCAATTTCTGTAAAACAGAGCTGAGAGGTGTTCGTGGTTGTTGTTTAAGAAAATTCTTAGGTTTCCTTTCTGTATGTAGAAATGTACAGAAACATATAGGGAAAGGACTCTGCTCTCGTGAGACCCCACCTGCAGTGCTGCATCCTGTTCTGGGGTCCCCAGTACAGGGAAGATGTAGAGCTGTTGGAGCAAGTCCAGAGGAGGCCACGAAGATGATCAAGGAGCTGGAGCACTTCTCCTCTGAAGACAAGCTGAGAGAGCTGGGCTGGTTCAGCCTGGAGAAGAGAAGGCTTCCTAGTGACTTAGTTGTGGCCTACAGGACTTAAAGGGGTCCTGCAGGAATGTGGGAGGGGGACTGTTCACCAGGGCATACAAGGACAGGGCAAGGGGCGATGGCTTTAAGCTGAAAGAGGGCAGGGTTAGGTTAGGCATTAAGAAGAAATTCTTTGCTATGAGGGTGGTGAGGCCCTGACACAGGGTGCCCAGAGAGGCAGTGGAAACCCCTGGATCCCTGGAGGTGTTTAAGGCCAAGTTAGATGGAGGTTTGGGCAGCCTGGTCTAGTGAGGGTACCCCTGCCCATGACAGTTGTCTTGGAACTAGATGATCTTAGAGGTCCCTTCCAACACAAAGCTTCTGTGATTCTATGACTGGTCATTCTTCTTTCTAGAGTTTGTTATATTACATGCAGTGGGATTTTGACATATTGGCTCCTATGAAATTGTGTTTTATTAAAGTCGCCAGGTTATTCTTGTGCTAGCAATGGCTTTGATTAAGCACTGTATTAGGGTCATATCCTAGAATAACAGCATTTCGAAATCCCTGGCTGTATTTGAAAGAATTGTGATTAAAGTTTTGGCTGTTTTCCTGCAATTGCTAATGTCTACTGAGGGCTGACTTACCCTCCTTTGTGTTGGTGCTTGAGTTCTTTCACAGCCCCATGTGATTTCGTGCCAATAGCAGTGACAGTCTCTGGGGGGGGTGGTGAAGGAGTTTTGCATTAAAATGCAAGAAGTAAAAGCTGTAGCAAAATTACACAGGGGTCTAGAATTTCCACTGTGACTTAATAGCCATGGCTTTGGGTTGTTTTCTAAAGTCTAATTCATCTTTGATTGAATTTCAGGCAAAACAAAGCAAGGAGGATAAGGAGGTGGGGAAACCCATCTGAAAGCGATTATGGATGAACAGGTTGAAAAATGCTGCCTGACAGGTCATACTCTGAGCCATCTGATAATTTTTTCTGGCACAGGGAGTGGTTTTGTGCATTTTGTGCACTGGCATGGACAATCCATTTCAGTTCCCTTGGGGAAAACCCATGTTATTAGTAGGGTTCGTTCTGCATTTTGCTGGAAAACAAATTAATTCACACCAGTGTATGCACAGATGAGGAGTAAGAACATCCTTTTGTTGTTATAAATGTATACAGGCATCACAGTGTTGAATAACCAAGTAGGATTTATTTTGCTTTGTTTTACATGCCAGATTTAAGACTTGTCAAAAGATTGGCAAATTCATTTTCATTAGAACTGATGCATTCATTAATACTTGGAAAGCAAGTCTATGAAGGCTTTCTTGGATGGCACAGTGGGTACTGTGCAGTTTCTGAATCCTCAGTTTCCTTCCTACATATTCATGTTAAAAAAATAAGTGTTTCTGTACACATCTAGTTCTTCTAGAAAACTGTACAACATTTACCATTTATTTCGTTATTTCTCATACCAGGCCCATAAGAGGGGCAAATCTGTCCCATCTGGGTGGGTGGAGATGCAGATCCCCATGAGTGAGAGAGGAAGCCTGGACCCATGGGTGGGTGGAGATGCAGATCACAGAATCATAAGGTTGATCAACAAAGCTACCCAAGAGCTGCAAGAATCACGGAATCAGAAGGTTGGAAAAGACCTTTAAGATCACCAAGTCCAACCATTCCTGTCCTGTGCTAAACCAGATCCCTGAGCACCTCATCTCCCCTGTGTCTGTTAAACACCCCCAGGGGTGGGGACTCAGCCCCCTCCCTGGGCAGCCTGTGCCACAGCCCCACAACTCTGCCAGGGAAGAACTTTGCCCTCCCAGCTGAGCTGACCCTGCCCTGGGGCAGCTTGAGCCCATTGCCCCTTGGCCCATCTCCTGGCCCCTGGCTGAAGAGACCATCGCCCACCTCTCTGCACCCTCCTGGCAGGGCAGGAGAGGTGGGGAGAAGGTCTCCCCTCAGCCTCCTCTTCTCCAGGCTGAACACCGCCAGCTCCCTCAGCTGCTCCTCAGAGGATTTGCCCTCCAGCCCCTTCCCCAGCCTGGTTGCCCTTCTCTGGACACAGTTGAGGACCTCGATGTCCTTCTTATGGTGAGGAGCCCAGAACTGGACCCAGCACTCGAGCTGCAGCCTCACCAGTGCCCCGTACAGGGGCACAATCCCCTCCCCAGACCTAGATTTCCATGAGTGAGAGAGCAAACCTGGACTCATGGGTGGGTGGAGATGCAGCCATGTCCAACATCATGCCACGATGTGGCCTCCCCAGATGTCCCTTGCTGTAACTACCCATTCCTTTGTCTAAAATGACCGTGAGCTTTTAAGTAGTAAAAAGGAAGATGAAAAGTGAGAAGTTTTAAACAATGTATAAGAACATAAACCCATAAATGGCTCTATGTCAAGAAACACCTTTGTCTTATTTCACTTTCCTTTGCTCACTGGGTGTTTTTTGATTATTTTTTTTTCTCCTGACATTAAAACTGAGTTGAAAACATGTCAGGAATATAAAAAATTCAGGTAGGAGCCATTTGCCACTACAGGAGATAAGATAAAGAAGGGAAGCTTTGAGAAGAAAATAGTTGAAAAGTGAATGTAGTGTGTAAGTAATCACAGTTCATTAGCTCTAGCGTGTTTTGGGGCTTTGGATCAGGATTTATGCTTTGGAAGAGCTTACATCTGGAGACAGGAGTTTTAGGAAAACCAACAAAATAGTAAATATGCAAACTGACAAATCCATTAATCAAAGCTCCTGCTGCTTAGTTGCGTGGCCTGGAAAGAGGAGAGGGGGGGAGAAAGGAGGAAGGAAAGTAGGCATTTTAAACAATTTCTGTAGCTGAAAGGAGACTTTACATATGTGGCTGACACGCTGATCAAATGATAAAGTAGAGTCAAATTGAACCTCAACCTTTTGTACAGCCTGTGAAAGTGAAGGCATGCTGCAGTTTTTCAAGGCAGATGGAGTGTGAGCAACTAATAAATCAGGTTTTGAAACATTAAAGAGCAACTTATTTAAATGCATATGGTGTTGGATCTCAGACAAGACAGTATAGGAGAGCGGAAAAGGATTGGGCATGGGAACATCAGCAGAACAATATGTCTGTGCACCAGCTATGTGACTGCATCCAAATCAGCTTCTTGTACTGAAGTCCTGTGATGTAGTAAACGAAGGGTAATGACAGTTGGGGTGAAAAGCAAACAGGAGAAACTGTTCCAGGCAGAAATTTCAGGCAGGGATTGGAATAGGTGGTGCAGTTTGGGGTGTTGGAGCCATATTCTGTGTTGTGTGGAAAGCTGAAGTCCAAGCATGAATTCAAGAACAGCGAATAAATCCTTTGTTCCTTTTTTGTTTACAGCATTTCTCAAAACAGCTTTACCAGGGAAGGGTTGGAGTCACTACTTCAATTCCCCTTTTGGGAGGCTGAAACACAGAAACCCAGTCGAGGTCAGAGAGGCCATATGAGACCCATGACTTGAATCAGATCTGCAGTTGAGCACCAGTAAAAACTTTTATGTGAAGTCTGGGTTGCAGGATCTGCATCAGCTGCCTGATGGTTGCTGGGTTGATATTTAAAGGTTTTGGTAGCAATAGCTGTTCTTGTGGCTGGGAGCTCCATGGATGTGCAGAACAAACACCGTGCTGCTGCCATCATGGTTCTCATGCTCCCTTTGGGCATAGAGGTTATTTGTGGCAGTATTGCCTCTCCAGCTTTTGGGAATTATTTTTCCTTCGGTGTGGCTTGAATCACAGAATTATAGGGGTTGGAAGGGACCTCAAGAGGTCATTGTGTCCAACCCCCCTGCCAAAGCAGCTTCCTTAGGACAGAGTGTGTGCTCCACGAGCACACATACAAACTCCAGCTCTCCCCCATTGCATACCTGTAGGGGATTTGTGATGGTCCAGCTGTCAGGCTTGACTTCAACTGGGATTTTTAGATCATTAAGTTGACTGACATGCTCCCAATCCCAAATATTTTGGAAGCTCTGGATTCCCATGTCTGTCCTAGTCCCCTGACACAATGGCTTTGTGGAGCAAACTGAGAGCCAGTGGGGAGCCTTGCCTGAAATCCTGTAGAACGCTTGTGTTTCCCCAGTGATAGCTTTGTAGGTAGGAAAGCTGCTCTGCAGCCCATGGAAGGGAGCATCACCTCGAATGCTGCTTCTGGAAGAATTGCTGAGATTTTTTTCCTTCATGGAACTACTGCTGAAATT
>VZTU01026320.1:294-23045 GCA_013400835.1 Zapornia atra
CCCCCCCCCCCCCCCCCCAGCTCTGTCACCACTAATGACAATTCCTTCAGCAGCAGTTCAGATGTCCAGGCTTCATTAAAAAAAGGCCATCAGCCTTCCAGGGAAAAAGAGTAACAGCATCAGCCACAACCTGGCTGCTTTTTCTTTTTATTTCCCAGCTTTTTAATTATTCAGCCCTTGTGTTTCCAGGGGGGCTTTAGTCATCAGATGCTGCCAGCCTGCTGTTGCCAGGAGGAGCTCCTGTTCTGACAGGTTGCAAAATTGGAAGTGCAACTCTTGGACAAGGAGCAGCAACTGCAATGGATGGCTGAGGCAGTGCACTGGGGAAAAACAACAGCTGGATGAAAATAAGACTCTGAATTCAGTGATTTGCATGTTCCAGATGGAAAAAATGGTCTATGGACAAGGAGTTGTTAATTGTCCTCACAAAAGGCTTGTCTCAGGAGGGTGGGGTGACGCCACTCCACTGCCCAAGGTCTCCCCTCCTTCCTGACAGCTGGTAAGGAACACACACACTCACTGCAGCAAGCTCACAGCCTGCCTGTGACCATGAACACCCGTTGCTCCCCTTCATCCCAGCCTCTGACAGCTCTGACCCCCCACAGTTAAACATCAGGGCCCCTCACTGAGCAGGAACAGTGGGGACCTGAGTCTTGGTACCTGCTTAAACTCATATTGATTTATTGTCACATATATACCATGATGACCATGGCAGGAGGCACAGATGATGAAGATGAAGGTGTCCAAGACCAAGACGACAGGGGTGGGGGGGAGTACACATGCAGAGCCCCTTCCCTTCACAGAGTCCCCAGGCTGGAAAAGCCCTTGAAGCTCCTGGAGTCCAACCGTCCCTGTCCTGTGCTGAGCCAGAGCCCTGAGCACCTCATCTCCCCTCTGTTAAACACCCCCAGGGCTGGGGACTCAGCCCCCTCCCTGGGCAGCCTGTGCCACAGCCCCACAGCTCTGCCAGGGAAGAACTTTGCCCTCCCAGCTGAGCTGACCCTGCCCTGGGGCAGCTTGAGCCCATTGCCCCTTGGCCCATCTCCTGTCCCCTGGCTGAAGAGACCCTCGCCCACCTCTCTGCACCCTCCTGCCAGGGCAGGGGAGGTGGGTGGGGAGAAGGTCTCCCCTCAGCCTCCTCTTCTCCAGGCTGACCACCCCCAGCTCCCTCAGCTGCTCCTCAGAGGATTTGCCCTCCAGCCCCTTCCCCAGCCTGGTTGCCCTTCTCTGGAGTCACTCCAGGACCTCCATGTCCTTCTGATGCTGAGGAGCCCAGAACTGGACCCAGCACTCGAGGTGCAGCCTCCCCAGTGCCCAGCCCAGGGGCACAATCCCCTCCCCAGACCTGCTGCCCACGCTGGCTCTGACACAAGCCAGGATGCCCTTGGCTTTCCTGGCCCCTGGGCACACTGCTGGCTCATGGTCAGTCACCCAACACCCCCAGGTCCTTCTCTGCCTGACAGCTCTCCAGCCAGTCTCCCCCAGCCTGTAGCTCTGCAGGGGGTTGTTCTGTCCCATGTGCAGCACTCTGCCCTTGGCCTTGTTAAACCTCATCCCGTTGGTCTCAACCCATTGGTCCCATCTGTCCTGAACACAGCAGGTTTCAGTGTCAGCAGAGGCACAAAGCAGGAGCCACCAGCCCAGGGACTCACAGCAGGGGCCCTGGGACAGATGGTTTCCTAACAAGGCTCAATCCAACTGCCAGATCTCCCTTCATCATCTTGCTTTAAACACACCACATCTGCACAGGGCACACTAAGGAGCCCCTCACAGCCATGTATGTCCTGAGGCAGCTTTAACAAGCCTAATTTGATAGCAGTAAGTGAAGCAGATGAGGTTCTTCCCATCACTTCTACCCCCTCCCCTTGCCAGTTTTGAGAAACCTGGTAAAATAAGATTTAACTCAAGGTATGTGGGCAATGGGGGGGAGCTGCTTCCCCCATCGTGACCCTTGGGGTCCCTTCCAACCCAGACCAGGCTGGGATTCTATGATTCTAACTGCTTCATTAAATCCTCCGCTAAATTAGACCTAAATGGCAATTAATTTAACAATATTAAGTCTAAGTGTTTAAGTCTAAGCTCAGATGGGTGTTTTCCAAACAAAACATGCCCAGGTCAAAATAAAACAGATGAAATAATCTGTACAATGGGGAAAAGCTTTTCCAGCTGCCTGTTTCCTCTTGCTCCTGAACTGTAAAGGGCTCACTGAGCCCAACAGTGCTGCATGTAGCTTTGTGCTGCTTAATTTCAACTCTGTTTTCCCCTCTAATCTCTCTGTGGCTTCGTTATTCTCCTTCTGCAGAGGTGGGGGATGTTGTTCACTCTGCTGCCATACAAGGACCCTGCTTTGGCAGGGGGTTGGACCTGATGATCTCTTAAGGTCCCTTCCAACCCCGATGATTCTAATATAAATGAAGAGTCCTGGCTCCCAGTGCTTGGTGACTGTCAGACTGGAGGGGTCAGGCTGTCACAGGTCATCCTCCAACTTCCCTAAAGAGAATTCCAACAGAAATGGTTTTTCAGAACATCCTGCTCAAAGTGTTTGCAATTGGGGAGTAAAGAAAATTAACCACCCCCAACAGTTATGCAGAAACACTCCCATGTGAAAACAGAATTATTCATCATGCTATTTATCCTCTAGCAAACTCAAATTAGGAATGGTTTCTGGAACAGAGAAGCATTCCCCCCCTCTTAGGTGAAAACACAGGCAGAATGCCAAATTCATCCCTGGAATTACCCCCAGGGCAATGGCAGAGGGGGGCTGGCAGATCCTTGCCACTCTTTTCTGCAGGGGCTGGTGGAGGACGCTACCCTCGTGACTCAGGATGGCTGATGACCCTCCTTAGTGGTGGAACTGGAGCTTCTATCACCAGAGGGACTAGAGAGCCCCAGAATGAAACTCAACTTTACACCATCCACTGCCCTGAGGGGGTGGGTGCCCCATCCCTGGGGGTGTTCCAAGCCAGGTTGGATGGGGCCCTGGGCAACCTTGTGTAGCTCCAGGCCTGGAGGTTGGTGTCCCTGCCTGTGGCAGGGGGGTTGGAGCTCTGTGATCCTTGGGGTCCCTCCCAGCCCAGCCCAGGCTGGGATTCTATGAGCCATCACAGCACAGTGGTTCATTATGCTCAGCCCTAAACACTGGCATTGCTTCTACCACTGGATTTTCACTCCCCATCACTTCCAAGCAGAACTGCTCTCTGCACACTCAAAGCCCTTTGCTTCACACCAGCACCTTCTCATCCAAGTTTTTCCGTAAGGAAAACAGTCCCAGTTAAAGTAAGATAAAATTAAATGAATATTTCTTTAATGGAAATAATTTGGGCCACTAAGCAGCAGTTTAGCAGCTTGTAGAAGGAGCAGGCAGGAGGGAGGGAGCTGGGCTGGTTTGAGACCAGCTCTGTGCTGCAGTTGAGGCATAATTTAGTTTTATAATAAGGTCAAAGCCTTATCATGCTTCATGAGGGTTTTGAGAAACAGTGAGATGACTCTACCAATTTCCATTCTAGTCTAATTACAAGCCAACTGCAGTTGTTTTGAAGGCTTAATTTAGGCAGTCATAACGATTAGCTGGATGGGAGCGAACGGGACATACAGCCCAGCACTGACATGCCAAACCTCAGCTAAACCAAGAGCAGATCCTCATGCCACAGGCTGCCTCCCCAGCTGGAAAACCCTCCTTGAGAGCAGCAGGGTCCCTGCCTCAGTTTCCATTTCACAGAATCATCGGGGTTGGAAGGGACCCCTCAAGAGATCATCAGGTCCAACCCCCCTGCCAAAGCAGGGTCCTTGTATGACAGCAGAGTGAACAACATCCCCCACCTCTGCAGAAGGAGAATAACGAAGCCACAGAGAGATTAGAGGGGAAAACAGAGTTGAAATTAAGCAGCACAAAGCTACATGCAGCAGCACTGTTGGGCTCAGTGAGCCCTTTTACACTTCAGTTCAGGATCAAGAGGAAACAGGCAGCTGGAAAAGCTTTTCCCCATTGTACAGATTATTTCATCTGTTTTATTTTGACCTGGGCATATTTTGTTTGGAAAACACATCTCTGAGCTTAGACTTAAACACTTCATACCTTCAGCCTGAAGAACCAATTGCTACTGCTTATCTGGCCAAACTCTGCCAATATGAGGAGGCTCTGCAATGTTGGGGTTTTATTCTTTAAATCAATCCAGCAATTGTGGAAATAAACAGAATAGCTGCAATTCTATTTTGGGGGAATTTATATTTAATCTGATGACTAAACCAAAGTTCTCTGGTCTATGAATCCAATTTTCCATGAGGAAATGCAATGCATTTAATGCTTGCCCAATATTAAAGGACAAAGCAGCTGCTGAAGCTCTTCATCAGAGCAACTTCTGGTTTGGCCAAAGTGGTTTTGTTAAAGACAACGACAGTACCAAGGGTGACCTTCCCTCCCCTCCAAAGGGATGAACCCTGATGGGTTGGAGCACAATCAATCTGAGCTGTGCCCAGCAGCTTCTGCAGGTGCAGTGAGAGCGGTGCCCAACAGCCCAGAGAGACCTGCAAACCCACAGCACACCCTGCTTCCCCAGCACACCTTCCCCAGCCCTCTGCAGCAGCAGGGGGGCATTCCCACCCAGCTGCACCTCCAGTCTGGGAAAAACAGGGTTTTCCTTCTTCCCAGGGGTTCATGGGGCATGAATCAGGAGGAGTGTGGGCAGCAGGTCACAGGAGGGGATCCTCCCCCTCTGCTCTGCCCTGGGCAGGCCCGACCTGGAGTGTTGTGTCCAGTGCTGGGCTCCCTGGGATCAAACAGACAGGATCTCCTGGAGAGAGTCCAGAGGAGGGACACAGAGATGATGAAGGGCCTGGAGCATCTCCCCTGTGAGGACAGGCTGAGTGAGCTGGGGCTGTTCAGCCTGGAGAGAAGAGACTGAGAGGGGATCTGATCAATGGGGATCAATAGCTGAAGGGTGGGACACAGGGGGACATGGGCAGCCTCTGCTCAGTGTCTGTGGGGACAGGACAAGGGGCCATGGGCTCAAGTTGGAGCACAGGGAGTTCCCCCCCAATGTGGGGTAGAACTTTTCCCCAGTGAGGGTGAGGGAGCCCTGGGACAGGCTGCCCAGGGGGTGTGGAGTCTCCTTCTCTGGAGAGATTCCAGCCCTGTCTGGACACCGCCCTGTGTGCCCTGTCCTAGGGACCCTGCTTTGGCAGGGGGTTGCACCCCAGGGGCTCTGGGGGGCCCTTCCCACCCCTGTGATTCTATGAATATGAAGGTCCAGAGATACGACCATCTCTCTGCTCTTTGTGGACAGACCCCACCTGCCCTCCCAGCTGTCACCTCCATGTGGGGGCAGGAATCTGCCCGAATCCCACCTGCCCCCCCCAGCCCGCAGGCTTTCGGGGGGGGATGAGCTTTTAGCTTGTTTCCATGGTCAATTCCAAGCTGAAGTGATGCAACATGACATCAGAGCCCCCAGACTGCAGCTTTGGAAGGTGGTGGAGCCCTGAGGGGGGTCGGGGTGTGGGTGGCACCCAAAGACAGTCCATCCCCCCTCTCTTCCCCCCCATCCTCCTTCATTAAAGCCCAATAACAGGGCAAGACAGGCAGTGACACAGGTAGCTCCTACACCTGCCTATTCTTCATCTCCTCATTAGACAGGGGGTTATACAACCCCATAGCCTGGGGCAGCTTAGGATACAATACTACAACACAATAAGCTCTGTAAAGCACTTTTCCTGCCTCCCCTCCCAAGGCACTGCACAAACAAGATTGCAGAGATAAGGTCCATCCACTTTTATGAGGGAAAAAAGTGCAGTAAACCCAGCCTAAGAAAAGGAACCCTGACACCAGCCATATGTTACTCCCAGTCTGCATGAAGCCAGGGCTGGGCTGTGTTAGAAACTGCATTTCAAGGCTCTTTGTTCTCCCCTCATCCCTTTTTCTTTATAACATATAGCCCAAGGAATATTGAGGAGGCTGCCACAACCAGCATGGTGCTGTGTGAACACAGGGACAGCACGAAGCATCTGCCCACAGCAGGAACTGCTCACACCTGGCAACAGTCCCAGGCATGAGAAGAAACCCTTCAGAAAGGCTCAGCCCAGCCTGGGAGGGCAGAGAGGGGGAGAGAGGAAGGGGGATAAGATGCTAACCAGGAAATAAAAAATAGCTTTCCTGAATTGATCTCTGCAAGAGCAAGTGAGAGCTCAAGGGCAGCAGCCCTGTCTGGGGCAAGGCTCTGTGCAGAATCCATCTGCACTGGCTGTGAAGCAGGGGGCTCTCAACATCCTGAGCAGACTCTGGTTGCTGTGATGCCACCACACAGATCAGCAGGGGAAGCCAGGCACATCAAGTTCACATGTGGATTATGATGGGTTTCTTTTGCAGGAGAACCAGGACCAAAGGCATAAACAAACCCCTCAGGCTCCAGCAGTGACCCCTTTGTCAGTGTCACTGTGCAGCAGCTGCCTGAGGTGGGAAGGAGGGATCAGCACAGCTTGGGATGTGATGAAGAAGCCAAGCCAGGTGCCATGTGCAGAGTCACAGGGATGGGGAGCAGCTCCAGCATAGCTGCACCAGGCACTCTGCAAACCATACAGCAATGAGCCCAGTCTTAATTAAAGAGCTACACCAAAACAAGCATCAGTCTTGCTGATCCATATCAGAGTCCCCAGGCTGGAAAAGCCCTTGAAGCTCCTGGAGTCCAACCGTCCCTGTGCTGTGCTGACCCAGATCCCTGAGCACCTCATCTCCCCTCTGTTAAACACCCCCAGGGCTGGGGACTCAGCCCCCTCCCTGGGCAGCCTGTGCCACAGCCCCACAACTCTGCCAGGGAAGAACTTTGCCCTCCCAGCTGAGCTGACCCTGCCCTGGGGCAGCTTGAGCCCATTGCCCCTTGTCCCATCTCCTGTCCCCTGGCTGAAGAGACCCTCGCCCACCTCTCTGCACCCTCCTGGCAGGGCAGGGGAGGTGGGGAGAAGGTCTCCCCT
Source organism: Zapornia atra (assembly GCA_013400835.1). Taxonomy (NCBI): domain Eukaryota; kingdom Metazoa; phylum Chordata; class Aves; order Gruiformes; family Rallidae; genus Zapornia; species Zapornia atra. Next base: position 7,255 of record VZTU01026320.1, read on the forward strand.
CAGCCTCCTCTTCTCCAGGCTCAACACCCCCAGCTCCCTCAGCCTCTCCTCAGAGGATGGAGCAGCAGAGGCTGCTCTGGCAGCACCACACAGCTCGGAGCAGCTGCTCCAGGCAGGTCAGGGCTGGCAGGCTGGGGCTGTGCCACCATGGGCACCACTGGATGCCTGAGGGGGATACCAGACCTGACTTAATTTTTAATAGAAGATACAGGATGGAGAGGATAAGAAAGGAAGAGAGCACTATCCACTCATTTTCACAGATTAAGATGGGAATACAACTGTTGGGAGCAGGAGTCACTCAGTGTGTGTAATTAGGCTCTTTGGTCTTACCCTGCAAGCAAGAAGTGGCTGCAGCATCTAACCAGGTGCAGACTTCAGTGGGAGGAGGTGCAGCCAGGGCTGTCTTTGAGAAACAGAAACCCTTGCAAAGACCCAACATGAGGGACATAAAGGTGACAAGAGTTACTTTAAAAACAGCATGACTCTTGATCTGATGGGGCTGTAGCTTCCCAGCCAGGATCATGTAGAGAAAAGGGTTTCCTGGCAGCTTGAGAATGGCTTTTTTTTTAAAACAGTCTATTTTCATAGCACCAGAAGTATTTCAAGCAGCTACAAAATCACCCTCTGTCATTCTAATGAAAGCCAAGAGCTTTTACAAAGCCAAAGCAAGATGCTGGGTGCTGTATAAGAGCAGCTGTGAGAGTAGCAAAGGGCTGGGATCAGGAAGGTGGGCTCCAGTGTGCTCAGTGCTGTAGGAATCACAGACTGGGCTGGAAGGGACCCCAAGGGTCACAGAGCTCCAACCCCCTGCCACAGGCAGGGCCACCAACCTCCAGGCCTGGAGCTACACAAGGTTGCCCAGGGCCCCATCCAACCTGGCCTTGAACACCCCCAGGGATGGGGCATCCAATACCTGCCCCATGGTGAGGTTATCACTAAAAATGAGTGTCTTGGGGTGAACTGCCCTGGTTTTCAGAACTACAAATCAACTGTGAGATCAGCTTCTTTGGCATCACAAGGCACCCTGGGTTCATCAGCTTTGGGGGGCTACAGGTGCTCTCTGTGAAGTCTAAACAGGAGGAAAGGGATCTGGGGGTAGGTGCAGCCCAGGTTCTCCAAGCAGAGGGAAATGTATCGATGGGTGCAGTGACAGGAGAAGGGGTAATGGTTATAAACTAAGGGAGAGGGGCTGGGAGGCAGAAATCCCTCCTGGAGAGGAGGGAGGCCCTGGCACAGGGCGTCCAGAGAAGCTGGGGCTGCCCCAGGATCCCTGGCAGGGCTCAAAGCCAGGTTGGATGGGGCTTGGGGCACCCCGGGCTGGGGGAGGTGTCCCTGCCCGTGGCAGGGGGGCACTGGGGAGGCTCTGGAGTCCCTGCCCACTCACATCAGACTGGGATGCTATAAAAATACCCAGGAGCACACACACATGTTGGAAAGATGGGTGGGCAATGCTACCATGAGCAGGGCAGGCACCACAACAGGGGGGCAAAGGGGGCCCAGCTCACCCCCAAGGAGAGGAGGAGCCTGGGCTCACACAGGGTAAGCAGCAACTGTTGGGCTGCACAGAGACAGCAGGAAGATGTGCTGAAGCTCAGCTTGAGTGATGTTTGCTGACACCACAGCCCAGAACCAGGGTAAGGCCTGTGGCTGGGTGACACACCCAGAGCCCATCACAAACCTGGAGCCCAGCGATGCTGCACGGGCCAAACAGAACAGGGCACTTGGAAACAGCTCCTCCAAACACTGGAGGGTCCCAATGCCTGCAGCAAGCAGCAGTTGGGGTACTGATCCAACGTGGGGTTTTCTGGGAGCCTCTGCTGCAGCCTGTCCCACTCCCTGCACAGTGCTAATTAAAGTGATGATCGATCCTGCCCTGTTGTCACAGCAGAAGTCGTTTTTCATGGCATGTGGGGGGACAGGGGCCCTACGCACGTGCAGAACAGCAGGGAAGGGTGTTCCACCTTGGCAGTGAGCAAGGAGCCCTGGAGCATCCTCCCCCTGGGCTGGGAGCAAGGCTCTGGTCCCTCAGCAGAGCTCTGAAGGGGCTTCAGGCACAAGTGTAGGGAGAGCTGGGTGAGGTGAGCAGGAAAATGCAGAGCAGAGGCTGCAGGCATGTGGCTATTTTTAGTTCCACAGAGCACTTTAGATCCCCACTGGGTTCAGCACAGCAGCTCACCAGCGGCTCTGGAACTGCCTCAGCCATGGGGTGTGAGCAGCAACTGCCCCACAGAGCCCAGCCAGCTCCCCATGGCACAGGCAGCAGCAGGACCTGCTTCCCATGGAGTCACTTTCAGGTCCTCCCTCACCAACCAGCTGGTCCTTCCCCACCTCACACGTTTCACAGGTATCTCAGAGTCACAGGGGCTGGAAGGGCCCTCCAGAGCCCATGGGGTCCAGCCCCCTGCCAAAGCAGGGTCCCTAGGACAGGGCACACAGGTCGGTGTCCAGACGGGGCTGGAATCTCTCCAGAGAAGGAGACTCCACACCCCCTGGGCAGCCTGTCCCAGGGCTCCCTCACCCTCACTGGGAAAAAGTTCTTCCCCAGATTGGGGGGGAACTCCCTGTGCTCCAACTTGAGGCCATGGCCCCTTGTCCTGTCCCCACAGACACTGAGCAGAGGCTGCCCATGTCCCCCTGTGTCCCACCCTTCAGCTATTGATCCCCATTGATCAGATCCCCTCTCAGGCTGCTTCTCTCCAGGCTGAACAGCCCCAGCTCACTCAGCCTGTCCTCACAGGGGAGATGCTCCAGGCCCTTCATCATCATCTCTGTGTCCCTCCTCTGGACTCTCTCCAGGAGATCCCTGGCTGTTTTATATGGACAACTCTGAATCACTTCAACGTTTGCTACACCTTGAGCTGACCCTTTTGTGCATGACAGTGATGCTAAGCAAAGCTTAAGCCAGGCCTTAGTGAGGTCCTGTAGCAGAACATCCCAGTACATTTAACAGCAAAGGCATCCTCAACCAACCACCCAGGTGCCTTCTCCTGATGGCATCTGACTGACAGGTCGTCACCCCTGAAGCCATTTATCAACGTGGCACAGGGCTGGCATGCAGCTTGCCCAGGGCTGGGGGATACTCTGTGCTGATGCACATCCCTGAGTACCACCATCCCAGAACAGCAGCTGTGGGCTGGTACACACCACCCATCACCCTGGCAACTGCAGCCTGAGAGGGGGAGCAGGAGGAGCAGGAGGCAGTGGGTCCATTTGGTTTCATTGTCATCTGAAGACCTTGGTGGTGTTTGCTAATAGTGTTTGTGGCTGGAGACCTCTCCTCTGAACAGGGGCCTCAGGGAAAGCCTTGCTGTTAGCAGAAATTCTTACAGAAACATTTGTCTGCTTCAGCAGTGTTATTGCAGCCTATTAACATGCATCCCTAAGGAGACAACAGGGAAATAATGCTCAAGCCCACACATTAAAGTCCTTCCCTGCAAGGGCACGGGGACTGAGGAGAGCTGCTGCCTTGGAGAGACACTCCTCAGACAATGGTTCATGCTGCAGAGCAGAAACCCTGCTCTAAAGGCAGCCCAGGGCAGGATCTGCTCCCTCCTTCTCAGGAAGCCAACACTACTCTCTCCTCACCATTTCTTGAGATTCTCCACTAGCTCCAACATTGAGGAATTTCAGATCAAGTCCTGATGCCTTGAGAGCACCTTCTCTTTCCCTGCTCCCTCCCTCCTGCTCCTTAACGTGCCTGGGCACCTGGGAATAAAATCCCAGGGTCAGGACCAGAAAATCAGAGTACAGTGGTTCTGTCTGGGAGTTTGGGATCATCACTGCCTGATCAGCCATCAGGAGGGATCTGAGGAAGCCTGCCCCAGCTCTCCTTCTGTGCCTGCACAGGCAGCGCTGAGGACGGTGACATTCATCTCACACCAGAGAACCCTTGGCACAGCCAAACCGTGTTTTGAAGGGGGCAGAGGCAGAAAAAGACTCCCCAGATTAAAGTAAGGCTTTGGCAGTATGCAGCCCCAGTGAAGAGGGCCATGATTTACAGCTGTAGGCATTAGTGGATGAGTTTGGAGAGCTCCTGGGTTGCTGAGGCAGGTTTCACTGTTCGTCCCCACTGAGCTGCTTGGAGGAGCCTGGCTGAGGCACCACACAGGGTACACTGAGCACCAAGCCAAAACCCAAAGAACACCACAACCCCAAATCAAGGGACTAGCATTTCAAAGTGCCAGAGAAGCAAACCTTGCCTCTACAGGAGCCACACAAAACCCCACCCAAGATCTCCATCTGCATCAAGCAGCTGATTTATCCCTCATCCAGAACGGGAGGAGGTGAGGGCATCATAACCACAGCACCAGCCAGCTGCTCCTTTGCCCCATTTCCCTTCTGTCCCCAAGTTCTGCCAGTGCAGCCATTGAACCCACAGCTTCACATGTCCCCACCCCCAGAAACACCTACCCAGGCAATGAGTGAGTGCTGACACCACTGAGATCTGTGGTAATTCAGGGTTAAAGGAGGGGGAAATGGAAAAGCAATCATAGAATGGCATGGGTGGGAAGGGACCCCAAGGATCACAGAGCTCCAACCCCCTGCCACAGGCAGGGACACCAACCTCCAAGCCTGGAGCTACACAAGGTTGCCCAGGGCCCCAGCCACCCTGGCCTTGAACACCCCCAGGGATGGGGCACCCCCCCCCTCTCTGGGCAGCCTGTTCCAGCCCCTCACCACTCTCTCTGCAAAGAACTTCCCCCTAATATCTAATCTAACCCTTCCTTCCTTCAGTTTTAATCCATCCCCCTTGTCCTGCCAGTCTCTGCCCTTTTAAAAGCAATGGAGGCTCAGAGAGCAAACAGCAAGCAGAAGTCTGGAAGAAGCTGCAGGTTTTAAAAGCACCAGTGTGCTGGTCTGTACTGGACTCCTCTCTGCTGGTGATGGAGCCAGAGGGGAGCAGAGGGTTTAGCAGGATGGCAGGGATGTGCAGAGCTGCCTGCATCCACTCTGGCTGGCAGCAGCCATCGATCCCTGTTCGTACACAATCAATGAGGCTGGTTAATGACTTTGGGGTCCTTTGCAAGGGGGAATTTCATTAATGGGCAGCACATTCAGCTCCAAGCAGCGTGGCCCTAAGATGAAGCACAAAACCAACAAACCCAGGCAGCAGCTGCACATCTGATGGCCTTCATCATGAAGGAAACCCTTCCTCTGCCAGAAGCCCACAGCTTGGGTTCATCACCCATTTTTTGGGCCCTGCAGCCACTGCCCCTCCCAGGGGATTTTGCTGCAAGGGATGTGGGGGTCACACTGTGCCCCAGGATGGGGTCCCTGTGGGTGCCTGACAGATTGGGATTGTTGGTACACCCCTTCCACTGATGGGACATGTAAGAGGGATCAGAGAAGTGGCACTGCTGCTCTGTTAGCACTCACTGGGACACAATCACATTACCTTATAGGAGACCTGTGTGACAGCTCCACTGAAAGACACATTTAGTGGCCATAAGCATAAAGCAGTCCCCTTCTGAAACACAGCGGGCACAGCAGAGTACCTAGACCTTAAAAAGGAAATCCTTTCTCCTTTTCCCTCCCCAACACTGCAGATGAACCATCAGGGCTCTGAAGGGCCAGCTCCATGGCATGATCACTGCTCCTGGCTTGAACTCCTCACCCACCTCCCCTCCCACGAGGGAGAAGCGTGATGCGCAGCTGACACGGTCAATAGAACCCACTGGTGCAGGAGGGGGGAGACAGGGGAATATGCTGTCACAAAGCCCCTGCAGAGAAAAGCAGTGGGGTGGAGAAGAAAGAAACAGGCTTTGGAGTAGGAACTGCTGCCTGTGCTGAGCTGCTGGGGAAGGAAAGCCCTGTGTGCTCCAGGAGCTGAACATACAACCTCTGACTTGGAAAGTCAGAGAGCATCTCTGAGTGTAAACACTAACCCTCTGCCAAGGGCTTCACTGAGGCTCTGAAAGCAAAGGGCCCTCAGGGATGTTTGTCACAGCACCCAGGGCTGGTAGCACAAGGAGCAGCTAGAGGAGGTGAGGTGGGGGGCTCATGGCATGGGCTGGCAGGCAGGGTGCTCCTGCCAACAGCCACGGGTGTGCAGAGGCACCGTGTGCCCCCCAAGGGACAGCAGTGCTCCCTGCTCCCAGTGGGAAGAGCCAGCCTGCCAGAGCAGCACATCTAGGGACACCTTGAGACCATAGTGCTTCTCCTCTGTGAGCTCAGCACCAGTATTTTTCCTCCCCTCTCACCAGGGGGTTTGTCCAGCCAGCATTGCTTTCGAGCTCCAAGGGCAGCAGTGCCTCTGTGACACAACTCCTATTGTTGTGCCATTATAGAATAACTCTATTATTCTATAATGACCCTCCAGAACATTAATTGGATAAATTACACCTCTTATTCCAGTCCAATGGACATGTTAGAGAAGTGAAGCCCCATAAACCAACCAGTGTACCCCCCCTATTTTATTTAGGAGCACCTAGAAACCCTTGTTCCCTTGTATTTTCATTTCAGAGCCCAGACTGCAACCCATGCCTCCCAAACACCTTTATGCAGAGCTCTCTTGTAATGAGATTCCTGTTTGACAAGCTGTCCATCAAATAAAATGCTCTGAGCTGTGAGGATGCTGTGTGGCACACAGCAGCCCAGAGATCCTGACCTGTACGTGTTTGTTTCTCAGGCTTGTCAACCAGCAGCCAGCTCATTCCTTGGTCTGTTGTAAGAGCCTCTCCTCAGGAAGGCAATGTTCTTCTAGGTTGCTTGGAGGAAAAGTTCTCTTTAATCAAGGCACAGCATTAAAAAATGCTTCCTTGCTCCTTCCCATCATTGCTCAGTTTGTGTTTTAGTCTCTAAACATTAACTGAGATCTAGGCAGTGTCCAGACTAACCTGACCATGGAGTGATGGATCCCTGGCTGAGCTGCTCTACAAAGGGAAGGAAAAAACCCTTGGACATTGGAGCCAAATACACTGAACATGAGTTTTCTTAACCCAGATGGAGACTGAGTGGGAGGAGATGAGACCCACTAGGGTTTCCTTTGCCAGAACATCCCCTGGCAGCCCTTAAGAAATACTGACCGACTATGAGCTGAAAGACAGAGGGCATAAAAGCTTCAAGGGATGTATCTTCACATTTTATAAGGAAAAAATAAGGGTTCAGTTAAAACCAGTCCTCAGCTGGCTGGGGAAGTGTGTCTGCCCAGCTGGAGGGAGGATAGGTGAGTGGCTGATAACACAGGCTGGGGTTTAGGTGGGGAAGTGTGAGGGGTGGTGCTTGCCGCAGTATTTCATTGTTTAGGAGATAAAGGGGAAAAAATTAAATATATTGGACACATCCCTGCAATACTCAGGTAGCCATGAATACCAAGTGCTAAACTTGAGGGTTTAAGTACAAGGATATATATATCATGTAAGTTTAGGGCTACACAAATCAGCTGTGTTTTCCTCTATCAGTCTGGGAGATTGCAGCGTGATGGAGTGAGTTCCCTGGGCTTTGGTCAGGGCAACGAGACAGAGGCTGGTGGCAATCTCTGCACTGGCTCAAGAAAACACTAGAGCAGAAGGGTGATGGGATCCTGGGCTCCATCAGCAGAGGGGTGGCAGCAGGGACAGGGAGGGGATTGTCCCTCTCTGCTCTGCCCTGGGGAGGCCCCAGCTGGAGTCCTGTGTCCAGAGCTGGGGCCCAACACAAGAGAGATGTGGGGCTGTTGGAGAGGGGTCAGAGGAGCCACGAGGATGCTCAGAGGGCTGGAGCAGCTGCCCTACAGAGAGAGGCTGAGGGAGCTGGGCTGGGTCAGCCTGGAGAAGAGAAGGCTGTGGGGGGACCTCACTGCAGCCTGCCAGTCCCTGAAGGGAGCAGAGACACAGGAGGGGAATCAGCTTGTTAAAGGGCAGAGACTGGCAGGACAAGGGGGATGGAGTGAAGCTGGAGGAGGGAAGGGTGAGAGGAGAGATTGGGGGGGAGGGTTCTTTGCAGAGAGAGTGGTGAGGGGCTGGAACAGGCTGCCCAGAGAGGGGGTGGGTGCCCCATCCCTGGGGGTGTTCAAGGCCAGGTTGGATGGGGCCCTGGGCAACCTTGTGTAGCTCCAGGCCTGGAGGTTGGTGGCCCTGCCTGTGGCAGGGGGTTGGAGCTCTGTGACCCTCGGGGTCCCTTCCCACCCAGACCAGGCTGGGATTCTCTGATCTGTGCAAAAGTCCCCCTCTGGAAAGGTTTCCACTGCTGCAGGCAGATTGCCTCATTCTTCATCACTACCCACTCTGCAAAGACCCACAAGGAGGACTGATGTGGGGCTGGCTTTACAGACAGGACACTTCATGAAATGCAGTTCCACATGTCTCTGAGACTGTCAATTAAGCTGAAGACATTATGAAAGAATCCACAGGAACTGAAGAGTCACTGCCTGCACAAACCAAGCTCCCAGTATCTCAGGGCTCATCAGAGATGAGCAGTGGGAGATCACTCCAGATGCTCATTGCTAATCAGCTCCATGAGGCTCGTTTGCAGGGGAGATTTTCCCCTTTAGGCAGGCAGACCAAGTGTCACACCTTTCAGGAGAGCCTTATCAGAACAAACCCAACCAACAAAATGCCAAATCCTGACACTGTCAAAGTTCCTTGGGGCAAAAAGCTGCATTACATCACCTGTGCAACCATGCTGCACCCAGACCTTTCACCACCATTATAGACCACAGTGAAGGAACATAGTGAACCAGCTGCCATGGGAGCACACAGCTGCCATCCCAAAACTCACTGTCCCAGTCTGGAGCACAGATGTCCCCAGAGCTAAAGACTTTGAGAGCTCTCCCAGCCTGGCAGGGTGGAGCTGTCCACACTCAGTCTCACCTGCAAAGGCAAGGCAAGCAGCTTGAGAAGGTTCTGTGGAAGATGGAGGGTATTACAGGAGCCCTTGGGAAAAGGCCATAGTGCCAACTAGTCACCTTCCCCAGTGAGGGTGTAGAGAGTTAAGGGCAAAGTAGTGTGTGACCAACTAAACCTGCCCAAGAGCTACAGAGAACAGGGTCAAGTGTGGAGTCCTGCACCTACATAACCCTGAGCAGCACTACAGACTGGGGGCAGAGTTGCTGGAGAGCTGCTGGGGGAGGAGGACCTGGGGGTGTTGGGTGACTGTGACTGACCATGAGCCAGCAGTGTGCCCAGGGGCCAGGAAGGCCAACAGCATCCTGGCTTGTGTCAGAGCCAGCGTGGCCAGCAGGTCTGGGGAGGGGATTGTGCCCCTGGACTGGGCACTGGTGAGGCTGCACCTCAGTGCTGGGTCCAGTTCTGGGCTCCTCAGCATCAGAAGGACATGGAGGGCCTGGAGCGAGTCCAGAGAAGGGCAACCAGGCTGGGGAAGGGGCTGGAGGGCAAATCCTCTGAGGAGCAGCTGAGGGAGCTGGGGGTGTTGAGCCTGGAGAAGAGGAGGCTGAGGGGAGACCTTCTCCCCACCTCCCCTGCCCTGCCAGGAGGGTGCAGAGAGGTGGGCGAGGGGCTCTTCAGCCAGGGGACAGGAGATGGGCCAAGGGGCAATGGGCTCAAGCTGCCCCAGGGCAGGGGCAGCTCAGCTGGGAGGGCAAAGTTCTTCCCTGGCAGAGTTGTGGGGCTGTGGCACAGGCTGCCCAGGGAGGGGGCTGAGTCCCCAGCCCTGGGGGTGTTTAACAGAGAGGAGATGAGGTGCTCAGGGATCTGGGTCAGCACAGGACAGGAACAGTTGGACTCCAGGAGCTTCAAGGGCTTTTCCAGCCTGCTGACTCTGAGAAGAGTAGCTACAGAGGATAAGGAGTCCTGGTTGTGAAATGGAAGGCCAAGGAGCCCCTACCCACCCAGCCTGCTGAATCCCACCCATCCTCCCTGCCCACTGGACTTTATTGCCCTACTGGCATTACACCAGCAGAACTGTTTCACCTGGAGCCTGGAAGGAGGTGGAAATTAGAAATACATCTATTGGAAAACCTACAAATAAACACTGGGATCAGCAGCAGCCCAAAAGAAAAACCACCTAGAAACAACTGAGTCTGAGAGGCTTCCTAAGGAGCTGGGAAATGAGAATCCTGCCCTTTGGCCATTATACCCTCTGGCCTTTGATAAAACCATTCTGCTTTGAGTTCTCAGCACAGAACCACACCTGAAATGGCAGAACACTGCCTCCAAATCAACTGCCATCACATCAATAGCCTCATTCAACAAACCTGGACCAGATAATGAGGAAAATCTGCATTTTGGAGCTTAACTACCTGATTAGGTGACACAAGTACCCACCCTCACCACAGCCAGCCCAAAAGCCAACCCCAACAGAGCCCTGACAGCAGCATCCATCCTGGGTTGTGGAGACCACAGGGTCATTTGCAGAAGGACAAAGCTTGAATAAAGCTTTATTTTATTGGCATTTGTTGTGCCTGGCCAAGGAAACAGGTTGAAGTCCTGTTGCCTACAGTTTCCAGAAGGTTGATGGGCTCACAGTGTTGACATAAATAACAAAAGCCAGGCTGCCATTGCATATAAAGCTTAATTGAGGACGCAGCTTGGCTGGTCTCTCTTATCCACCACAGCAACAACCCAATTAAGCATCTTTATCCCCCCCACAGCAGGGGCAGTGCAACGTTTCCCAACAAATCTCAAGTGTAGAAGATCAAACTGCCCAGCCTGGGGTTTTATCACCCCAAGAGAGACAAGCAGCACTGCCCTAGGTGGCTGTGTGTCTTGCCAAAGCCCTTGCCTGTTGTTCCAAGCCTATTTGCTCCTGCTGAGCCAGCAGCCTCTTACTACCTGCTCTTTTTCTGGATTAAAAAAAGAGGGAAAAAGGATAACATGAGTCATAAATCGTAATAAACCAGATTGAAGGGCAGTTTTCTTGCACACTCCAAGCTGACTTGTGCAGGTTTTAATGTGATGCCTTTAGGTGATGAGTGCTGCTGGTCACACCAAGCACCAGCCACCTAAATACAGGGTGCACTGATGGCACCCAAGCTTAGGGTGCCAGCCAGAGTGGATGCAGGCAGCTCTGCACATCCCTGCCATCCTGCTAAACCCTCTGCTCCCCTCTGGCTCCATCACCAGCAGAGAGGAGTCCAGTACAGACCAGCACACTGGTGCTTTTAAAACCTGCAGCTTCTTCCAGACTTCTGCTTGCTGTTTGCTCAGAGCCTCCATTGCTTTTAAAAGGGCAGAGACTGGCAGGACAAGGGGATGGATTAAAACTGAAGGAAGGAAGGGTTAGATTAGATATTAGGGGGAAGTTTTTAACAGAGAGAGTGGTGAGGGGCTGGAACAGGCTGCCCAGAGAGGGGGTGGGTGCCCCATCCCTGGGGGTGTTCAAGGCCAGGTTGGATGGGGCCCTGGGCAACCTTGTGTAGCTCCAGGCCTGGAGGTTGGTGGCCCTGCCTGTGGCAGGGGGTTGGAGCTCTGTGACCCTTGGGGTCCCTTCCAACCCAGCCCAGGCTGGGATTCTATGATTCTGATGCCTTGTTTAGGAACAGCAAGTGGTTTAACACACAGATGAGAATGAAAACTGAGGCACTCACAGAAACAACTTATTCTTGCCCCAATCCTACCTCCTGCACACCCCAAGGGGGGGTTATCACCCAGGCACAGGTAAGCACTGCTGGGCCAGTCTCCTGTCACAGACTCACAGGGGTTGGAAGGGGCCTCCAGAGCCCATGGGGTCCAACCCCCTGCCAAAGCAGGGTCCCTAGGACAGGGCACACAGGGCGGTGTCCAGACGAGGCTGGAATCTCTCCAGAGAAGGAGACTCCACACCCCCTGGGCAGCCTGTCCCAGGGCTCCCTCACCCTGTCTTGGCACTCACAGAAACCCAGCATTAAGAGCTTCACACTTCATTAACCAGATGAACATCTATTGATTACAATAATGCTCCACTCAGAGCTGGGTAGAGCCCCAGGTGTCTTCCCAGGAGCTGGTTGGAGGCTGGTGCTCCTTCCAGGGCTCTGCTTTGTTCATGTTTGCAAGGAGAGTTCCTCAGACATTGCCTCTCACCTCAGACCAGCTCTCTCACCTTGAGTACAGGTCCCCTCCCAGGCCTCAACCAGGTCCTTACACTAGCTAGCTTAACTGATAGCACCAGGTTTAAGCCATGGCCTCAGTAGTGTCTCTAGAATAACAGGTCTGTACATTTTGGGGAGGAATTGAGTCATCCTATGTACCTTTGTACACCCCAGTCCAGCTGCACATCCTGCAGAGCTCTACCCCCTAGAAATAACCATCACCCCATCCCTGAATGCAGACCCCACACACCTCTGATCCTTGCTCTGCTACAGGGAGCATCTTCCCTCTTAAATCCCTGGAACATGATGAGACAGAGTAAATCCAGACTGTACCATACATTATTTATAGCCCTTGCTCCATTCAGAGAGAGCAAACACCTTATTCAGCCACAACTTATAGACATTCAGTGACAAACACCACGCTTCACTGCCTAGGTAAGTGTGAAAGTGAGGATTTATCTGGGTGCTTTGGTCTGTAAAGTGTCTGGCTCTGTTTTATCAGGCTAAGATAGAGCTGAGCAAGTACAATTACCCACAGTGATGATAAACTACATCCTCTGTGCCTTATTCAGACCAATTCTTTGGTATTTCAGAGCAAATTCTGACCAAGGAAGGCATCTGAATCCAAACTAGAGCTGAGCTATAAAACTTATGGTGCCATCTTCCAATTCTGGGGGTTTTCCAGTAATTAAAGAGAAGACACACCAACTTAGCCTACTGTTGATTTATAAGGGCTACTGCTTATTTCACCAGCAGACAAGGAGTTTCTTGGAGACCCAGCAGCTAAAGCAGCAGCACTGGGGGCAGCCCACAGGTGCCTGGCACCCCACCAGCCCTCACCCCACAGCTCCATCCCCAGAGTCAGGACCAGCTCAGGGCAGGGTTGTGCTTCCACAAACACACTCACCAAGCAGCACACAGCTTGAGGGTAAGGAGCATCACAGAGCTGTAGGGGTGGGAAGTGCCCTCCAGAGCCCATGGGGTCCAACCCCCTGCCAAAGCAGGGTCCCTAGGACAGGGCACACAGGTCGGTGTCCAGACGGGGCTGGAATCTCTCCAGAGAAGGAGACTCCACACCCCCTGGGCAGCCTGTCCCAGGGCTCCCTCCCCCTCACTGGGAAGAAGTTCTTCCCCAGACTGGGGGGGAACTCCCTGTGCTCCAACTTGAGCCCATCACCCCTTGTCCTGTCCCCACAGACACTGAGCAGAGGCTGCCCATGTCCCCTGTGTCCCACCCTTCAGCTATTGATCCCCATTGATCAGATCCCCTCCCAGTCTCTCCTCTCCAGGCTGAACAGCCCCAGCTCACTCAGCCCATCACCTTCCCAAATAAAAGGAACTCAGGAATCAGAAGGAAGCATTGCAAGTGAGGACAGCTCAAACCAGGGGTCTCCTCGTTGGCACCTCAGAGGTAGCAGCAGCTCAGGGGCACACAGAGTCAGCAGCAGCTCAGGGGCACACAGTCAGCTCTCATGCACACTCCTCTCCATGCAGCCCAGGGATTCAATTAGAAGAAGCCATCATACCTGCCTTAATTGCACTTCCCATTACCACCACTGCTCAGCTGCTGTGAGTCTCCCTCTCCTTTCTGGCAACACTGCCAAGAGCTGCATCCACTCCCTGGGATGCCCATTAGCTAAAAGCCCATGTGTCAAGCACAGGGCCTTTTTTATTTTCCCTTTTAAATAGCTGAGCCTGGGGCTGGTTCCCAGCTCATCCCCCAAGAGTCTGCAAGCTCCTGCCAGCCAAGCAGTCCAGGGCTGAGGTTTGCTGGGACCTGACCACACATAGCCACACCAGCACAGGTCTCACTCTGCCTTCTTAAGTTTTCACACTGCTGGTCCTCCAGAGGAGGAGCTCCTGCAAGGAAGCCCCATCCACTGCCCCCATAACTCTCAGGACAAATTCAGGTCAGCCTGGAGGGGTGAGAGGCAAAGGATGCTTTAATGACCTGGGAGCAGTCCCTGAAGCACTTGGCCTAAACTTCTCCCACAACAGCAAGTGAGAGCAGCTGAGCCTCTGTCAGAGCTGCTTAACAAGGCTGGGCTGCAGCAGGAGCAGCCAGTGCATCACCCCCTGCTCTGAGCTGTACTCTGAAGGGGAGGTAAGCAGCCAGGCTCCAGGGGATACACAAAGCACAGAAGAGCTTTAGATCAGAGTAACCACTATAAAGGGCATGATTTCTGCCCATTAGAACACTTCTATATGTATATACCAAAGCACATACATAGTGACCCCACTAACCTAACCCTCTTCCCTGGCAGTGCAACCTGCACAAGCCACCCCAGGCAGCATGACAGCCCCTGGAGCCAAGAGCCACACTCACCCAGAAGCTATTCAGCTCATCACCTGGCCCCACAAGGTAAGAACTGTGCTTCTTGGTTATTATACCAGCATGCAGATCCTCCAGAGACTCTGCAATCCCATGGCAGAGGGATGGGCTCTTCCTCCAGGGGCTGGCTGCCAGTCTTGTTCTGGGTGATGGATGCTGAGGTGTTACCTGCACCCAGCATGGACAGGAGCTCTGCAGTTGGCCACCCTGTCCCTAGCAATGATTTCTGCATTTCAGACAGTCTCATTTGACTGTTTTTCCACAGCAAAAGTCACAGGGCTCCAGACATGAGCTCTACCTGGTGTTCATTTAAGTGTTCAGTGCTCTGCTGTTGCTTCTCCTGCTCTGATAAGCTCTTTAGTTACCAACAAAGTCCTAATTCATTTAGCATCGATGCTAAGAAATGATCCCTCCCAACAGCCCAGGCTCAAGCCTAATAATTCCCAGCAGGAAAAGTTAACTGAACAGCCTTCTGGCTCAGACAACATTTGATTTTCCTTTTTTTTTCAGGCCCATCAGCATCTGCAGGTGTTTTGGCCACTTTCTGGGAAGAAGCAGAGGGAAGAGTGCTTCCATTTCAGAGACACACATTAGCTCTGCTGAGGGACCATTTGGGAAATGGCAAGGGGTTTTACAGGAGGGGGGAAGTAAGGAAGCATGTGCTAATGAAAGGGTGGTAACCTGTGGGCTGCCTGAGAGACTGAAGGTCACTGGTCAAGGGAAACAAGCTCAGTAAAAGCAAAGGAAAAGAGTAGTGACAAAAATTAACTGGGGCTGGAAAGAAGTGAGGAGTAAATGCAACTTCACAGCACTGAAAATTACACTGGCCTTATTCACCTGTGAATAGAGTGTGCTGTTCCTGCTGCAGGGCTACAGAGGTGATGAAGGGCCTGGAGCATCTCCCCTGTGAGGACAGGCTGAGTGAGCTGGGGCTGTTCAGCCTGGAGAGAAGCAGCCTGAGAGGGGATCTGATCAATGGGGATCAATAGCTGAAGGGTGGGACACAGGGGACATGGGCAGCCTCTGCTCAGTGTCTGTGGGGACAGGACAAGGGGCCATGGGCTCAAGTTGGAGCACAGGGAGTTCCCCCCCAATGTGGGGAAGAACTTCTTCCCAGTGAGGGTGAGGGAGCCCTGGGACAGGCTGCCCAGGGGGTCTGGAGTCTCCTTCTCTGGAGAGATTCCAGCCCCGTCTGGACACCGCCCTGTGTGCCCTGTCCTAGGGACCCTGCTTTGGCAGGGGTTGGACCCCATGGGCTCTGGAGGGCCCTTCCCACCCCTGTGATTCTGTGATACCTGTGAAATGTGTGAGGTGGGGAAGGACCAGTTGGTTGGTGAGGGAGGACCTGAAAGTGACTCCATGGGAAGCGGGTCCTGCTGCTGCCTGTGCCATGGGGAGCTGGCTGGGCCCTGTGGGGCAGTTGCTGATCACACCCCATGGCTGAGGCAGTTCCAGAGCCGCTGGTGAGCTGCTGTGCTGAACCCAGTGGGTTGGAAGGGACCCCAAGGATCACAG
>VZTU01026320.1:26656-38147 GCA_013400835.1 Zapornia atra
CCTTGTGTAGCTCCAGGCCGGGAGGTTGGTGGCCCTGCCTGTGGCAGGGGGTTGGAGCTCTATGATCCTTGGGGTCCCTTCCAACCCAGACCAGTCTATGATTCTATGATGATTCCTGAGATACAGCTGCTCTGTGTGCAGGCCCAACAAGGGCAAGTGCTGAGAGCTCATTTTGAAGGAGACAGCCAAGGAAAATTTGTCTCTTTTCAGGACCTCAGGAAGGAAATGTAACTTAATGAATGAAACAAACCTGGGAAGTTTCCCACCACCACCTTGCTGCACAGCCCCAGTTCTCCCCAGTTCAAACAGGCACAGCCATGCACCCCACAGGGGGTAGCACACCCTAGACAACACTTTAGCTCAACATCAAGTATGATGTCTGCAAGTGGCTCCAGAGAGCAATACCAGCCTTCCTTGGACTCAAGGCAGGGAAGCAAGCAGGAGTTAGTGACTGGGATGGAGCAGAGAATAGTTAACCACTCATCCCTGCAGTGGGCTGCCCAGAAGCCTTTTCTTTCCCCCAGCCTAGGAAAGAGCACTGTAAATATCTGCTCTGCTGTTTGGCCCTGGTCATGGAACCTGCTCATGCTTCCAGTCACCACCATCTCACACCACCCCATTGCTTATGGACCTTCATCTTGCAAAGGGATGGATGACACTGTCCACACTGCTGGCCTGAGAAGGGACAGGGCCCCCCAGGACCACTGGCCAGCAAGCTGCCAGGCTTACAACAACAGAACATCAGGTACAGTCGCATGTCCATCAGCTCATCACCCACAGACCTGAAGTCACAAGTTTCTTCCCAGGGGAAGGCAGCTCAGGAGCTCCCTGGCTTTTGAGGCAGGGCTTTTGACACCATTTCCCCCAAGACCAACACAAGCATCTCCTCTCCAGCTCATTCTTGAGCAGCAGTGTCAGTACACACTAACAGGACACTTGCCTGGACAGTAAGGGACCTCAGACTGAGGTGAGCACAGAACTATTGCTATTGGAAGCCAACACAAGTCCCCACCTCCAGCAATGGCCACTGATGGATCTCCCCAGCTTCCCCAACACAAAGGAAAGGGGACACCACCTCCAGCCTCCCCTTGTAAATGCAAAGCAGAGGTTTAGCACAGCCAAGCAATACTGGAATGGTTTGCCACAGCAGAGACACACACTGCCCATCACCTGGCCTGGGGATCTCAAAGGTTTCTTCCATGTCAAGCAAAAGGACAAGTAGATCCTGCATTCAGCAGGGCACTGGCATGGAACCCAGGTTCCACTTAAAGCCTCAAGCTGTTCCTTCTCCCCTTCAAGTCACAGCTCTGACACCACACCAGTTACTCCAGGAATTCATTCAGGCACTGAGCTTGCAGCACGCTGATGGGAAGCACCCAAGAGCAGTGGGATCTTAAGATCAGTCATGCAAAGAGCATGTAATCTACAGGCCAGTGATGTGTGCATGTCCAGGGAATGTGATGGAATCAATAGGAGTCTTTCTACTGAAAGTTGCCTCCTAAATACTTAAAAGTTTAGGCTATCAGCATCATTTGGTCCAGCACATATCCTGGTGGAGATCATCCATCCCCCTGAGACACAGGAGCATCCCTTGCTGTGGCATGAGGGGAAAGCATTCACAAGGTTTGCAACACCATTGGTCTAGTTGTACTCCACACACTCCTGCCCCTGGCACAGGAGCCCAGTACCAGGCTGCAGACTGTTTCCTAAGCACAGGTTTGGAGTTGGAGGCTGGAAATCACACCTGGCAGTGCAGGTGTGGGTAGGCAGCACTGCTGATCCCCCAGCCCACAGTGCAGGAACATGGTAGATGGTTATTTTATGAGTCCAGAAAGGCTGGATTAGCTGAGTCAGCCAAGGTGCCCTTTGGTGACTGAGTGATGAAAAGCATCAGCAGTAGCTCCTGCTTCCTCCTTCCCCATCACTTGTGCCCCCACTAGTGCCAGCCCAGCATCTTGTCTCTGGGGAGGGTCTCCTCTCACATATTGCATCCCCAAGAACCCTTGAACTGTTCCCAAATTCAGCTGCCTGGCAAGGACAAGCACATTTCAAGGAGCAGCAGCCAAAGCAGAGAGCTCCTCACACAGCAGGTTCAGGTCTGGTGCTGCTCCTGCTGAGGTTAAATGCCAAGCTCACATCTCCCCAGGGACAGGCTACCAATCAATGGGAGACCCGCACCACAGAGCGATCAATGCCTTGCCTCCAAGGGGGGTTCAGACACTCTCAGTCCAGCTGAAGACAGTTATTAAGGTGCCTTGTCCTTCTAAACATTCCCTAATGGTGTTCCCTGAAATCCTGGGCTCATTTCACAGAGCCTCCCTTAAATCTTTCCCCTTATAACTCAGTCCACAGGAGGCACAGCAACACACAGCAGCCAGAGGGACACACACCACCTCCACACCTCCTCAGCACTCCAGAGCTCAGCTGTTAAGAAGCACTGCCTAGAATGATTCAGTGAGAAGTGAGCATGCTGAATAGATTGATATAGGTGGAGCTTCAGAGACAATTAATACAACTTTAATAGAAGAATTTTCATAGTTTTTAAACTAGTTGAAGAGAAAGCTGTGACTGTGGAAGCTGCTTGTGAGAGCAGAGCAAAACTGACCCATAGCAATGCAGCAGTCCCAGCCTTGGAGATAAAGAAGGAGAATTGGTGTGTGTTTAGGAATAGATCAGCTTTGGATTTTGGCAGAATTTGGCTGTGATCACATCAGCTGTGTCAGGAAAGCAGCTACACAACTGAACCATCAGAGTGCAACAGCCTGGAAACCAGAGGAAGCAGGAGACAGAGGAGTGATAATTAATGAGACTAACGACCAATTAAAAGACAGAGGAGATCTTGTTTTCAGTGAGAGACTAACTAGTGTGTGCAGGTGTTGGGAGCCCAGATCAGCATGGAGAAGGAATGTAAAGAGCCTGTGCTGAGAGAGAGGAAGACATCCAGCCTTCATCCCTGGGGACCACCAGCAGACCCCCTGAGTGTCACTGGGCATGCTCCATCTGGGAGGAGTTCATGGAAATGACTTCCTGGGAATAATTTGCATAACCCTGCCTTTTCTTAGGAATTATAATGAATCTGTATAATTAATCTGTATAAACATGAGGAATTTGGCTTTAATGGGGCACACACACACTGGGAAGGGCAATGGATCCCCTGTGTGCCCAGAGCTGTGAGAAAGGATCCCTGCTTCACAGGCACCTAGGCTGGGGAGTTTGGATTCTGGCTTGCCCAGGCATCAAATAATAAGAGGACTCAGACTGCTGCAAGTAACCTGGTCATTAAGAGCACAGGAGCTTCACACATCCACAGCTCCCACCCAGGAGGGCAGCAGCTTCACCACCTTTATCACCATCAAACCCTTCATCTGGCCAAACAAAGCCACTTCCTAACACCCAGCAGTGAATTAAAGCTGTAGCAGAGACAATTCCCACCCTCCTGCCTTTATTACCAGGAAGCAGGATATTGCAGAACAGAAACAAACTGCCCAAGGTGATTTATCTGTGATGATTTTGCCCAGAAATCTCTCACTGACAGGAAAATTCACTGGTTTTTCTGCACCAGGCCCTCACTGCTGCAGGAAAATAAATAAGCCCTGGGTTTTGTGGCAAAGCTGGTCTGATTTCCAGCAGCTTTCAAGTCACCAACACAATCTTGTTCCATCAAGAAAAAAAGAAGGCTTAGTTCTGTACAACAAAGCAGCAATAATATTGAGGGCAAAATAAAGCCCAGAGCTAAAAAAAGGTCACTGAACTCACACTGACCTAGTGAAAAGGACAATGAGAGCCTCCCTGGAGCTATAATTCTCATTCAGCGATTCAAACCCCTCTCACACCTTCATGGAGAGAGTTTCAGAGCTCACAGACAGAGGGGGGGAGCCCCAGGACAGCATTCTTCGGGAAAACAGTCCCTAAGAGCAGCACAAATGAGGCACACCCCCAAAGGTTACACACCAACACCTATCTCCTTACCACTCAAGCTCTTCACACCTTCTCTCCAGCCTGTTTGCCAATTTTTTCCCCACTAATCCAGGTGATGCCCTGCCTGACTGGCTTCTAGCTAGACACCATCACCCTCCAAGCCCCACAAAGACAGAAAGACAACCAACCTGAGCCAGGGCTGAGTCCAAAAAGCCACCATCAGCAGCAAGAAGCCAGGCCAGTCTCCTCCACATCCAGGAAACACCTCCTTCCCCCCCAACCAACCCAACTTATATGGAGAGGAGCTGCTACCAGGTGTAGGCAATGCTCACCCCACCTCCTCCCCGTGGGGCTGCACCTGGGAGGATGCCACTAAAAGCCTTGCAGCAATCACCAAAGCCTGAGAGATGCCATCTGTGTTTCTGCAAGGCACCTTCCACCACCCTGCTTTGAGTTTGGGAAACACCCAGCCCAGCCCTGCTCTGCTCCTGTGTCTCCCCAGCTCAAGCACTCAACAGGACACCACCATCATCATCCTCCTCCTCTTAGGTCAATTTTCATCTGAAGGGGAACAAACCTGACATCTGAGAAGCCTCTGACTCCAAAAATGACAATTCCATGTGGTATTTGTGCAGGTGATTAATCATTAGCAAACAACTTCTTAATTAAGGTTGCTGATTAAAAGATGTAAACATCAAAGCTGCACCTGCTTCCTAAATTGATCTGTGTTAAAGTGTAAATATTTTCTCTATAGGCAGTGGGAAAACAGAATGTCACTGGTGTTTAATCTGTGCCCTTCGTTAGGGGTGTGTATGAACCTCTGGGAAAGCAGGGACTGCAGCCCAGCGTGGCAGATGAGCCACTATGAAGAAGGAGCCCTGAGTCAATTAAAAATTGAAGGCTGGTGTTTTCCTAAAGGAGAGGAGATGGTTATTAGTGCTCCACTGCTGTGAGAGCGATCCTGAAGTCAGAGATGAAGCCAGGCTCTGCTGTGACATTGTCCTGTGGATGGAACATCAACTCCACCTTCCCAATCACACAGAATCACAGCATCACAAGGGGCCTCCAGAGCCCATGGGGGCCAACCCCCTGCCAAAGCAGGGTCCCTAGGGCAGGGCACACAGGGCGGTGTCCAGGCGGGGCTGGAATCTCTCCAGAGAAGGAGACTCCCCACCCCCTGGGCAGCCTGTCCCAGGGCTCCCTCACCCTCACTGGGAAGAAGTTCTTCCCCACATTGGGGGGGAACTCCCTGTGCTCCAACTTGAGGCCATGGCCCCTTGTCCTGTCCCCACAGACACTGAGCAGAGGCTGCCCATGTCCCCCTGTGCCCCACCCTTCAGCTATTGATCCCCATTGATCAGATCCCCTCTCAGGCTGCTCCTCTCCAGGCTGAACAGCCCCAGCTCACTCAGCCTTTCCAAAGAAAGCCTGAAGAGATGCAGGGGAGCGATAGCAGCACAGGATTATGTCAGAGGCTAAAAGAGGCCTGGAAACAGGGGCTGAGATGAGCACTGCTGCCGAGTCCATTATCTGCCAGACACAAAATGACAATAGTTTTACTGCATAATTGCACTTTTATTGCTTTACTGCACTCATTAAGAAGAGCAGCCTTTCCCTCTCTATTCCTTTCTGACTACTTGTCTCCATTGCTCCTGGCTGCAGGCCTAAATCCCTCAGCCAAACTCCTCTGCAGAGTGGCTGGCAATGGCTGGGGCTGGTCCCAAGGCGTGTCCCTTCCCTGTGCCCAACCAACCAAACCCTGTTCAGTGTCGGCTCTGAGAGGCCTCAGCACTGATCTCCATGGAGCCCCTTGCTGTAATTAGCACAGGAATCACGGAGCCACAGAACAATCAGGGTTGGAGGGACCTCTGGAGATGACCCAGTCCCAGCCCTGCCAGATCAGGGTCCCCTTGAACAGGCTGCACAGGACAGCGCCCAGGATCATGGGGCTGGAATGTCTCCAGAGATGGAGACTCCCCAACCTCTTTGGGCAGCCTGGCCCAGCGCTCTGCCACCCTCCCAGCAAAGAAGTTCCTCCTCAGGGTCAGGGGGAACTTCCTCTGCTCCAGTCTGTGCCCATCGTCCCTTGTCCTGTCCCTGGGCCCCCCTCAACACAGCCTGACCCCTCCTCCTGAGCCCACCCCTCACGGGTTTCTCAGCACTGAGAAGATCCCCCTCAGCCTTCTCTTCTCCAGGCTGAACATCCCTGAGTCCCTCAGCCTCTCTGCCCCAGAGCGATGTTCCAATCCCCTAAAGAAGGTCATTGCTGTGTCAGGAGGAAGGGAAATGATCCCTGCATTCAAGAGGGTGTGAGGCTGTGGCTGGGACCATCACACATGCGAGGCTTTCACCTCTCAAAGTTTCTTTTTGCTTGACAGCCCAAACCCCAAACTCTGGCCACACCAGCAGCTGTTGCATCTCTGAACATCCCTAAAGCCAACGGGTCAGCTCAGGCTGGGACTCTCCTCCTAATTTCTTTTCCTTCTGGGCATATTCCCCTCAGTGTGGATCCATGCAGAGCTAATGCTAGCAGGGGTGCTGTCAGATGTTGTAAATGGCACGGTAGTCACGCACTCAACATGGAGTAAATCTCTAGTAGAATTATGGTATTCTCACCTGTACGACAGCAAAATGTGAAGGAAGCCTTCAAAGATAGGTGTAGGGAAGACAAAGTCACCCACCAAAGAAATGACTACCAAGGGAAGAAAAGCTCCACCCTCAAGTTCTTGGACAACCTCACAGACTGAAGTCCCCAGTCCTGCAGTCAGTGAGGTGGGATTTTGGTCAAAACCAAGGGGATTTCTCCTAGTTTTGGCAAGATGATCTAATCCTTTCCGAAAGGCCACGTACCGGAGGAGAGGTAATTACCACCAGCACTGGTAACTGAAGTTACAACATGCTGACAGGAGCCTTTGCAACACCCGCTCCTCAGAAGAACACTGTCACTCGGTGAAGCATCATTTGAAACGAGACCCAGGACCGAATTTTCATGCACTAATAAATAAATTATTGACACTAAGTGCATGGCTGTGCTTGTTCCGCTCGCCGTGAGGGTTAAGATTGCCAGAGGGGATGGAGAGTCCCAGCTTGTCCTTTGAGGGCTCGTTACACCAGGCACACTGTGGTTATTTAAGTGCAGGTCGCACCGACTTTGCTCGCACTGTTTACTCAGGAGTTACGTGCAGGCATGAAGGGCTCATAAAGCCGGGCCCAGAGGCTGCCCACTTTTTAAGGCAAAGCATGACCTGTGTTTAGAGTTCTCCACAGCACTTGGCATAATATTTCTCATAAAAGGTGGTGGACTTAAACTCCTGTTGATCTCCTGTCAGGGAAGGCGAGGCCTGCCGGCGGCCTAGCTCTCCTCACTGAAGACAGGCCCTGCCGGCAGCCTGGCTCTCCTCACAGCAGACACAGGCCCTGACAGTATCCTCGTGTCCCCATGAGACAGGAAAGCTCCTCATGCTGAGAGGATTTTGATAATCACCTTCTCAAAACACAGTGGCCTTGAAGACAGGGGTACAGACTGCCCTAAACCAAGAAGAAGTTATGGGAAGGCACTTGGGAGTAAGGGAACATGTTAAGAACCAGCCATAGTAAGATGGTCAACCCAGCAGGTGTGGGGATGCTTTTAGGCATCAAAGGCAAACAAACAATGTTTAGCTATAAGATATGTTTATCAGAACTCGTTATAATCACTAACCAATCAGTGTGGTGTGAACAGTGTGTGTAACCAATGAGCAGTTGTTTAGCTTGCCACGTTTGCAGTGACACATGTCTATCATCTGTGTGATTGCACCCAATAAATGGCTTCACCTTCATTCATATCGAATTGCATGTTGCCCATCACTGATCTCTGCAATCTCTGAGTAATTGTGTGTTAGTAGGGTTTGAAGAGTGAAAGTAGAAGCTGGTTAGGAGATATTGAGGTGAGGCACGTGGAGAACTAAATATACTAGACTTGTTTGGTAGGTAGGGTCTAAAAGTTAGGGTAAGCCTACAAGAAACAGTAAGTCTGACTAAAAAAACACAACAGAAAGGTGGTTCAAATCACTCTGTACTAGCACCCTGCCCACCCACTTCTTTGGGAGCTTTGGGTTGCTACACGTTGCCTATCTGCACCAAACCTGGTGTCTCCAGCTCATGTGCAGCCACCTGAGCAAGGTGGAAGCCCCAGAGAAAAGCCATGGGAAGACTGGCTTTGTTGAGCATCGTGGGACCGTAGCACCGTGCTGGGGCAGGAGCTACAGAAGCCACAACAAACTAATCAGCCCCAAACGAGGGCAATCACTGAGATCCCCATGTAATCCAGGCCGTAATCCCACTGCTGGCAGGAGCCAGCCACTGCCCTGGCTCCAACCAGTGGAAGGGGGAAACGTTACCCAGGGACTTGATGAATTTTCTGTCATTTTTAGTGGCATCACTTTTTAAAGGGGCATCCAGAAAACCAAATTCACCAGGTTGCTCTTGCTGGTAAGAGCAGCAAAGGTAAGAGCAAAGGTAAGAGCAACAGCAGCTGAAAAAGGAGTGACTGCTGTGGTTTGTCTTCTTTTCTAACATTTTAATGTCTGTAGGTCACGATTTTACTCCCAGTTGCCCAGACAATGTGGCCCTTGGAGCCCTTAACCATTTTCTCTCTGTTCTGCTACAGGACCTCACTAAGGCCTGGCTTAAGCTTTGCTTAGCATCACTGTCATGCACAAAAGGGTCAACTCAAGGTGTAGCAAACGTTGAAGTGATTCAGACTTGTCCATATAAAAAAGACAGGGATCTCCTGGAGAGAGTCCAGNGCTGAGTGAGAATTGATGGGGTATGTTTTTCTGCTCCTAACCTGATTTTTTGTGGTACCATTTTATACCAAATGAATCTATCAGCTTATACACATATACAGGTGTGCACACATACCTGAGTGTGAGTGCAGGTATGTATTCGATGTGGGTAACACCAAACAGGGTGGGTTTTGCTTGAGGGTTTTTCCTGTGCATATGATTTGGATCATACATATGAGCTGGGGCTGTTCAGCCTGGAGAGAAGCAGCCTGAGAGGGGATCTGATCAATGGGGATCAATAGCTGAAGAGTGGGACAGAGGGGACATGGGCAGCCTCTGCTCAGTGTCTGTGGGGACAGGACAAGGGGCCATGGCCTCAAGTTGGAGCACAGGGAGTTCCCCCCAATGTGGGGAAGAACTTCTTCCCAGTGAGGGTGAGGGAGCCCTGGGACAGGCTGCCCAGGGGGTGTGGAGTCTCCTTCTCTGGAGAGATTCCAGCCCCTTCTGGACACCGCCCTGTGTGCCCTGTCCTGGGGACCCTGCTTTGGCAGGGGGCTGGACCCCATGGGCTCTGGAGGGCCCTTCCAACCCCTATGATTAACATAATAAATCCCAGACTTGGAATCCTGGAAGTAAAAAAGCCTCTGACACAGAGTTACTTTCCCAAGGAGGTGGGATCCTCACTGGTGTAAATGTGCATCCCTTCCCCCCAGCCGACAGCAGCTCAGCACTTACATAGGGCACGTTACTGCTCAGATCCAGGTATAGATGGTTTAGGGCCTGGAGTATTTTGTATCTTAATACTTTCTCCTAGGTTAGTTTATACCTTTATTGTTTACCTCATTAGATGTATTTATATGTGAAGGCATTTACAAGAAGGAGGTGTGAGTAATGTACTGGTAACAGCTCCCTGGCACCATAAAGACACAGAGAGTTGAAGAGCTCTGAATACCAACATGTACATGTGGAAACAAGCAAAGCATTGGTGGCTCCCACGGGGTAGTAAAATACAGCCTCTAGAAGGAAGGCTTGTTAGTGAAGCAGAGTGAAACCTGGGAACTGTTAAAAGGCAATCAGTGAGAATTCTGGCTGCAGTGCCATGTGGCTGCAAGTCCAGACCTCTGTCACCCTGGTCTGGGATGCTGCAAAAAGCCAAAACCAAAAAGTGATTCTCCCTAAATCAGCTGATGGGCACACAGAGGACTGACGATGCCGTGACATATAATTCAAACAAAAAAGTTCAGTTCTTTGAAAATACTGCCCCATATACAAGAGAAATGTTGAGACCAACTGCCCCGGGCACTGAGAGGTTAATATTGGCACTGAGAGGTTAATATTGGCACTTCTCATCCCAGGGTCCTGAATTGCAGAGGGTGCAGGAGGGAGGTCAGGCAGCTGTGCCAAGATACTGCAGTGACTCAATGGGGCAGCTGAAAGGCTCTTCTGACTCCCAGCCAGGATGTTGTGCCCTCATATACTCGGTCGTGCAGTACAATATTTCAGGAGAGTCACTCCAGCGTGCTGGAGAGCAGGGAAGCTGAATTAAGGGCATCAGTCAGGGGAGCAGCAATACATTATTCAGAGAGTTTCTTCGGTGTTCAGATCACTGCTAGATGCCAGGGCAGCTCTCCAGATTTTATTCTTTCAATTTAGTAGGAGAGCTGCAAGAGAGAAAAGCAAATGCAATCAATAACCCAAAGCTTCACTCTCTGCTGTTGCAATGAGAAATGGGAGTGTTCAGGCTACAGCCCTGTCAGTCATGTCACGCCCTTTCGGTAGGTTTTGCCTTAGGTGTCAAGTGCCCCGTGCCCCTTGGTGGTGCAGAGCCTTCCCAAGGGCTCAGTGATTCATTCAGAGCTGGTTTGGACTTTGCTCAAGACTGGTACTTTGTAGTTGATAGCCCGAAGCCCAGGGAGCCAGCGCTGTGGAAGCAGGGGCAGGCAGCACTGCCCGGCAGCGCCAGGTCCCCGCGCCGCTAATGACTAATTGGAACTAATCACTTCTCCGGGGTGGTGACAACACGCTCAGAGCTTCCCAGCCGGCTGTGAGGGAAGTCAACATGAGACCCAGGCCAAATAGCTCGTTAAAAGCCCAGCAGTGAGCAAGCTACAGACGGAGAAGCACAGTCATAAGCCGATCCAGACCATAATGCTACTTGCAGGGGTGATGAATACGCTTATGTAAGTCCTGCAGGACTTGCTCAGCACATGGTGTCACTCGCCTCGGTGGCGTGACCCGTGGAGACCAGCCAGGCATTCCCTCCCTGGCCCCATGGCAGCAAGCTGCAGGCATGCCTACCCTGTGGCATTCTGGGGAGGAATAACCAACTGGATCAGTACAGGCTGGGGGGGAGCTGCTGGAGAGGAGCTCTATGGAGAAGGACCTGGGGGTCCTGGTGGGTGACAGGGTGGCCATGAGCCAGCAGTGTGCCCTGGGGGCTGAGAGAGACAATGGGATCCTGGGG
Organism: Zapornia atra; assembly: GCA_013400835.1. Lineage (NCBI taxonomy): Eukaryota > Metazoa > Chordata > Aves > Gruiformes > Rallidae > Zapornia > Zapornia atra. The sequence goes on from VZTU01026320.1 coordinate 37,805, forward strand.
GGCATCAGGAGGAGTGTGGGCAGCAGGTCACAGGAGGGGATCCTCCCCCTCTGCTCTGCCCTGGGCAGGCCCCACCTGGAGTGTTGTGTCCAGTGCTGGGCTCCCTGGGATCAAACAGCCAGGGATCTCCTGGAGAGAGTCCAGAGGAGGGACACAGAGGTGCTGAAGGGCCTGGAGCATCTCCTGTATGAGGACAGGCCAAGTGAGCTGGGACTGTTTAGTCTGGAGAAAAGAAGACTCAGGGGGGACCTAATTAGTGTTTATCAATATCTGAGGCATGGGATGCAAGGGGAATTGGCCAGCCCCTTTTCAGTGTCTGTGGGGACAGGACAAGGGGCAATGG
>VZTU01026320.1:38184-50283 GCA_013400835.1 Zapornia atra
CCCTGTGTGCCTTGTCCTAGGGACCCTGCTTTGGCAGGGGGTTGGACCCCATGAGCTCTCCAGGGCCCTTCCAACCCCCACGGTTCTGTGATTCTGTTAGCCAGTTTGGCTACTGGGAGGGAACTCCTCCATCACTGGGAACGGAGCCCTGGGACAAAGACCCGGTGCTATGCCTGGTGCAGCAGCCGTGCTGTGCTGGGTCAGGGTGCTGCGGGGTGGGACTGCCATCAGCTCCGCTCCCCATGGGGCTTCCCGTGGTTTCCAAGAGCTGCATGAGCCAGGCAGAGGCCAGATGTGTCAGGCTGCTGCTAGATACCCACTGATTGCAAAGACATTGTCACATCTACAGCACATTTGCTGATGGCACCGAGCTGGGTGGTGAGGTCAGTGTGCTGGAGGGACAGGATGCCATCCAGAGGGACCTGCACAGGCTGGAGAAGTGGGGCCAGGGGAACCTTATGAGGTTCAACAAAGCCAAGTGCAGGGTCCTGCACCTGGGTTGGGACAATCCCGTTATCCATACAGGTCAGGAGATGATGTGCTAGAAAGCAGCCCAGAGGAAAAGAGCTTGGGGGACTTGGGGATGAGAAACCAGACATGAGCCACTGATGTGCACCTGCAGCCCAGGCAGCCAACCCCATCCTGGCTGCATCCCCAGCAGTGTGGCCAGCAGTTGGAGAGAGGGGATTCTGCCCCTCTATTCTGCTCTGCTCTGGGGAGACCTCACCTGCAGTGCTGGGTCCAGCTCTGGAGCCCTCAGCACAAGGAGGACATGGACCTGTTGGAGTGTGTCCAGTGGAGCCACAAAACTGATCCAAGGGCTGGAGCAGCTCTGCTGTGAATCCAGGCTGGGAGTTGGGCTGGTTCAGCCTGGAGAAGAGAAGGCTTGTGGGGGGACCTTCCAGCCCCTTTCAGCCCCTGAGAGGTGCCTGTAGGAAGCTGGGGCAGAACTGTTCCTGAGGGCCTGGAGTGATGGGATGAGGGGGGATGGTTTAAACTAGAAAAGGGGAGATTTAGGTTGGCTATTAGGAAAAAGTTCTTCCCTCTGAGGGTGGTGAGACACTGGCACAGGGTGCCCAGAGAGGTGGTGCAGGTCCCATCCCTGGAGACATTCAAGGTCAGGCTGGATGGGGCTCTGAGTGACCTGCTCTAGTGAGGATGTCCCTGCTCACTGCAGGGTGGGACTTGGATGGGCTTTGAAGGTCCCTCCCAGCCTAGCACACCCTATGATTCTGTGATTCTCCAGGGAGAACTTAACCCAGTCCTATCGCTGCCGCTATTGTATATCATGTACTGCAGGATGTATACAGGCTGTGTGTGCATCACACCCTCGTGTAAAGGTGTAGCTGTACATTAAATCACCCAGGACAGAGCTGAACGTTTTCAGAAGCACAAGCAGGTGCCCAGCATTAACTGAAGCCTTTGCTTCCACCATGGAGTCAGCGGGCAGGAGCCAGGCTGTGCAGGGGCACTGGGAACACACCAGTCCCACAGGTCATAAAGCATCATGATAATGGTGCTCTGGATGGAAAGGGCCCTGCACCCAGGGCAAGCACTTAGAGAATCCCGTGCCAGGCACACAGCCTGCCTTCAAGAAGGTGTTTTCACAGCCAAATGCTAATTGAATCACTCAGAAGCCTAAAACTGTTCTGCCAGGCTTTAATTTCTCTTGGTTTTGATACAGCTCCTCCAATCCAAACATGGGGCAGAGCAGGATGCTGGGTTTCTGCTCCGAGCATGGTGAGGGTGCCACAGTGCTCCTTACGCTGCCGACAGACCAGCTTGCCCCCCACAGCCCCCGTGTTGGTTCGGAGGGGGTTTCCACTCAGAGTGACACCAAGGCTTCACTGTCACCCAGGGGTGTCTGTGCTGCTGCTTCCCCAGCAGCGTGCCCGCACAGAGCGCGCCTCGCACCCTTGGGCTGCAGGAAGGGAGCCCCAGTGTGGCCAGGCTGGCCCCATTCCTTCATGAATCCCTTCCTACAGGCTGGGGGTGACCTGCTGGAGAAGAGCTCAGTGGAGCAGGACCTGGGGGTCCTGGTAGATGACAGGGTGGCCATGAGCCAGCAGTGTGCCCTGGGGGCTGAGAGAGACAATGGGATCCTGGGGGGCATCAGGAGGAGTGTGGGCAGCAGGTCACAGGAGGGGATCCTCCCCCTCTGCTCTGCCCTGGTCAGGCCCCACCTGGAGTGTTGTGTCCAGTTCTGGGCTCCTTGGTTTAAAAAGGACAGGGATCTCCTGGAGAGAGTCCAGAGAAGGGCTACGAAGATGATTAGGGGCCTGGAGCATCTCCTGTATGAGGACAGGCTGAGTGAGCTGGGGCTGTTCAGCCTTGAGAAGAGAAGACTAAGGGGGGACCTAATTAAAGTCTATAATTATCTTAAGCAGGGGATGCAGGGGGAATTGGCCAGCCCCTTTTCAGTGTCTGTGGGGACAGGACAAGGGGCACTGGCTGTAAGCTGGAGCACAGGGAGTTCCACACCAACATGGGGAAGAACTTTTCCCCAGTGAGGGAGCCCTGGGCCAGGCTGCCCAGGGGGTGTGGAGTCTCCTTCTCTGGAGAGATTCCAGCCCCGTCTGGACACCTATCTGAGTGATATGTCCTGGGGAGCTGCTTTGGCAGGGGGGTTGGACCCGATGATCTCTTGAGGTCCCTTCCAACCTCTGTGATTCTGTGATTCTATGTGCCGCTAGCAGAGCGAGCTCTGCTCCAAGCACATCACCCTCACCTCCCCCAGCAGGGACCAGGGCTCTGCAGTGGGGGCAGAGAGCCCGGCCTCTCTCCCCAGCCCCCAGGCTCCCAGCTGGGGGCTCCTCCTGCCCCGTGGGGCTCAGCAATTTTGGTGCTAAAGCAGTTTAAGGGCATTTTTGTTACGTCCATGAGACCCTCAGGCATGTTTTCATCCCCAGGTATGTTTTCACTGGGCTTTGGGAAGAGGGGAGGTAGCACACCTGGAAAGAGCCTGGGGAATACCTGTGAGAGCTGTCACCTCTTAGCTCAGGGCTGAGGGTGGGTTTGGGGGCTGCCTGGGCCCATCCTTCTCCTTCAGACCCCTTGTCCTGACTCGTGAGCGCAGCACCGCGGTGTGTGCTCAGCCAGGAACACTTCACCAGCAATTAACATCCCAGCGCTAATCAGGGAGCGAATATTGCACAGGATCTTATTTGTCTTTGTCCTCCTCCAGAGCTGGGATGTAGGCAAAGAGCCCCAACCCCCCCTTCTCCCAGACACAGCCCCCAGCCCTTGGTCCTTGTCTGAGGGGAGGCAATTCTCTTCCCTTTCATGAGTGGTGGCACCAACACCTGGCAGGAGCTGAAATCTCTGCCCAGGCAGAGTGAGTCCTTGGCTGCCACAGATGCTGCACATCTGGTGACCACTCATTCTGCTGCCCTGGGACGTGCACACAGGGACCACGGGATGAGAGGAGCACATACAGAACTGCCCTGGAGAGGGACAAGGACCAAGGAGACCAAAAGCGACCGTGGGACACGGCGGCGAAGACCTTCATTCAGGAAACACCCTCCTGAGGACTAAGGAGGAGGAGCAGCTTTGCCACCCGCTCCCCAGGAGAGGCTGCTTGGGGCCAGAGGGCAGTGGGATGGCAGGCTGCCCCATGCCCAGGATCTGGCCCCACTGTGGGCACTGCTGTTGGCTTTGGCTCTTACACCTTTTAGGCTGGTGACAGACAAACAGCCATTGTGGCCACCATCACCTGAAGCAGGATTCAGGCTGTAGGTGTCAGCCTGACCAAACCACACCTTGTGATCTGGGTCCATTAGTCTTCTGAAGGTCAGTCACCTTCAGGGGAAGCAAAGAGCTGAAATGCTCAGGCCAGTCTGGCTGCATCCAACAGCACAACTTGGAGGTGCCCAGCGACGTGATCCTCAGGCACTTGCTTATGGCACCTCCACAGCATCCATCAGGTTTCTTGGATCACACTCTTGGATTCAGCTGTGGGAAGTCCAGCCAAGCTGCACTTTCTGGATCTCATTCCAAGGGTTTCCAATCAGTGAAGAATTTAAACTCATTGTGGAAGAGCTAAAGAGGTCACATCACTGGGGCTCTTCTGCTTCCTTGCCATTGTAATAAGAAGCAGCACGAAGGCTGTCCCAGGGGTGGGCTCTCCTGGTGCAACATTTCATGTCCCCCCTAAGGATGAATCAAGAGGAATCAACGTGTTAAAAGGGTAGATAATGGCAGGACAAGGGGGAATGGACTAAAGCTAAAGGAGGGGAGGTTTAAGTTAGATATTAGGGGGAAGTTCTTTGCAGAGAGAGTGGTGAGGGGCTGGAACAGGCTCCCCAGAGAGGGGGTGGGTGCCCCGTCCCTGGGGGTGTTCAAGGCCAGGTTGGCTGGGGCCCTGGGCAACCTTGTGTAGCTCCAGGCCTGGAGGTTGGTGGCCCTGCCTGTGGCAGGGGGTTGGAGCTCTGTGACCCTTGAGGTCCCTTCCCACCCAGCCCAGTCTGGGATTGTATGATTGCCTGCAATGGAAGTGCTGGTGACAGTGGCTGTGCTCTCAGCCCCACAGGCCCTGGGGCTGTGGTGAGCTCAGGGCCTTTGCCTTTGCTCTCACACTCCTGTGTATCTCTATGGTGTGAGAGTCCTACCGAACGAAACTGGCACCTGGCACCACTTTCATTAATTCCCTGGCTCAGGAAGCTGGCAGCGTGGCTGAGGTGAGCGCAGGGAGCAGCTCCAGTGTGTGCTGGCACCTGAGGGCGGGTGAGGGCCGGGGCTGGGTGAGGGCCGGGGCTGGGCACGCAGCGAGGGCAGGGCAAGCCCCGGCTCCTGCGGCACCGGCTGCTCCGCCGGGCGCATCTTCTGACCACCTGGGCATGGCCACCAGCAAGCAACAACCCTCTCACCCCCAGCACCACCACTGCCCCTCAAGATGGGAGCTGCTGCTGCTGGTTTAAATCAGGACACGAGGCGCTGGTAAGGGACGCCGAGCAGGGAACACAGCCCCACTCTGCAGACAGCCCCACTCTCCAGATGTGATCTGTTAAACACAGGCAACAGAGAATCTGCTTTATTCTTTAGGTAATCTTCAAATAAAGCCCAGATTTGACTGGGAGAGTGCACTCTCTCTGCAGCACAGGCTCCTAATTTGTAGATAAACCACTTTCAAGGGGATATTCATCAGCACAGGGATTATCTGTACATTTGTGCCTGTAACCATTTGCAGTTCTGACTGAATCACCAACAGGTTTAGCAGCAGCGTGAGCAAAACATCTCCGGCCCATCCATTGCAAGAAGGGAGATGACAGGATGCTATTCATCTGCCTTCTCTTGTGAGTATCACACAGAGGGGCCTTCTGACAGCTTGGAAGGGAATGAAAAGGAAAAATAGGCAAGGAGGGAAGGGAAAATAAATCTCCCTGTGAAAAATGTTTGTAAGAAAGGTGACAGGCTGAGTCCTGCCAGTACCTTGCACCCAAATCCTTACTCACTGGTGTCTGCTGAGCTACTCTAACAAGGAAGGATGGCAGAGACAGAGAAACGTGGACCCAGGTCCCTGTTGCACTGCCCCACTGCCCACATTTCTATTTCTATCCACATGCAGGGGTAGAAGAGAGCTGTTTGCCATCCCAGCATGGTGCCCTGAACGTTGGGCTGTGGAGGAACCCAGGGACCTTCTCCCAGCTGCTGCTGCTTCTCCCACAGTTGTACTTCACAGAAATCACTACTACCCAGAGATTCGAGCCCGGCTCTCCCAGCATCCATCACCTCCAGGCTGCAAGCTGCTCTTTCCAACTCAAATCAGACTAAACAATCCCAACAAGGAGAGACAGATGCTACCACCAAATTCTCTGGGATGTGGGAATTCCTGCATTTCCATCTACAAGTGAAGATCTGGGTATCTCTCCCCTGGGCCTCCCAACTGCTGCTATAGTGGATCTTCTCGTCGCTGTCCGTTGTTTTCACAGCTCTGCTCAGTCTGTGGTCTGCTCAGGTGGACGTGCTCCACGTGCTCAGCCCTGCTCCAAAGCTCTGCAGACATAGTCCTCAAGCACCAGGAGCCTTGGAGGCAATGGAGAGCACCCAAGGGGTTCTGAATTATAGTCACCTTTATGCCTTACACAACTGTACCCACCAGTAACCTTGTATTTGTTAGAAAACAAGCCCATGACAAACCGAAATTCCATTCTCATTTCAACCAGATCCATTTCATCTCAAGTGTGGGACACAGGGGACATGGGCAGCCTCTGCTCAGTGTCTGTGGGCACAGGACAAGGGGCCATGGGCTCAAGTTGGAGCACAGGGAGTTCCCCCCCAATGTGGGGAAGAACTTCTTCCCAGTGAGGGTGAGGGAGCCCTGGGACAGGCTGCCCAGGGGGTGTGGAGTCTCCTTCTCTGGAGAGATTCCAGCCCCGTCTGGACACCGCCCTGTGTGCCCTGTCCTAGGGACCCTGCTTTGGCAGGGGGTTGCACCCCATGGGCTCTGGGGGGCCCTTCCCACCCCTCTGATTCTGTGATTTCCACCATAAATGCTGTTTCTGTGTTGAATTGTGGGACAACTGAAACCCAGCAAGCAACTGTCACCGAGCCATCTAGGTGTCAACAGCACCAGCAGTGTTTGCCCCAGGAAGGTCCTTACTGTCCCTGTCAAAAACTCTGATGCAGCCTGCTTCTGATGCCTAATTAAAAGGGGCACTTTCCTCCACCTCCACCAGTGTTTAAGACACTTTTAATGCCAGCCCAGTTTACTGAGCTGGGCAGCAGGAGATGCCCACAGTGAGGATCCCCACCTCCAAGTAACTCACTCGAGTTGTTAAAGGGTTTTTTCTCTAGTTAGGAAACATGGAATTCAGCAACACTTTGATAATCACAGCTCTGCTTTACTAAGGACTCACCATTTCAATCCAGAACCCATGGTTTAGGTGGACAGCACATCACACTTTGCCCTGAGTCGTTTTGCTTCCCTCATTTTCTGCTTTTGGGTTTACCCTGCTCCCTACAGATGTGCTTTACATTTTACAGTCCAGCTGGATATCCCAACTGTGTTTGACTTGTGGCTTTGTAATTTCTTTCTGTTTAGCTTCTCCTGAAGAAACTCCACAAAGATTAACCACAGATTTTATAAGAAGAATTAAATTTTAGGGCCTCTGTAACTGTGCTAGATAAAATTAAGACACCCAGATGTAGGTTTCTTTTGCCAAGGACTGCAGCCAAGCCTGTGATGAAATTCCTCCCTAATAAATCTTCATGGCTTCCTCCTGGTACCCACAGCAACAGGAAGAGGGAGTTAGTGAGAAAATCCAGTTATTGGTTCATTACCTTATCTTATTGTCTATGTGAAGCAAAGGAATAAACCACTCCTGGTGGGGAGCTCTCCTCTGAATAGGTTTTTTTCCCAGGAATGAGTGATTGGGTTTGCTCTAATCATTTGATATCATTCCAGTGAGTTATGGAGGCAGTAAGATGTGCACCTGTAAAGAGAGATTGATTTTGGAGCCTTTATTTTCTCCATGGCCCAAAAACTTGCTGTACATACTAAACAAGTCCTGTTAATGGGAAGCCTTTTGGGAACTGGTGTTAACCTGCCCATGTTACTGAAAGTAACTGTGGTCCTACTTAGCCAACAGTGTGTGGTACTTCTGAGGTCCTTAGAGGAGCATCATGGGCAATGCTCTCATGCCATTTAAACAAACAGCAGGATTCCCAGGCACTTCAACAGCTGCCACATTTTTTTTCCATATCAGGAGTTTCTGGGGTGGTTTTTTCCCCAATGATTCCCAAATCTCCAGTGGGTTAGCCTGGAGATGCTCTCAGTAAAGCTGTACATCAGGAGGGATCAATCCCAACCACGCTCAGAGCCATCTTCTCAAGGTGCATTTGGACTCTGGTGTTGGTGCCATAGGCATCCAGGCTAGATATTAATGCTTCCTCACACAGCCAGTTAATTAACACATAGTGCAATTATCTCGCAGGCATCTCCTGCTGTCACCTTCCAGCAGCCAGGCAGTGAAGCACTGCAGCTGGGGTGTTCAGTGGAGATATGCTAAGCACCCCCCCTGTGTTACCAGCCAAGCCTGAACCCCCACGCTGCGGCTGAAACCGGCCTCAAACCTGAGGCAAATGCTGAGGAGGTTCCTTGGCACATCACCAGGGGAGATGAGAAGTGACACAAGCATGGCCACGTCCTTCAGCAGTCCCTGCCCACAGCTGCTGCTTCTCACCTCAGTCTGCTGGGGTGATTTTGTCCCTTCTATATTTACCCCTCGTCCTCCTGCGCTCTGTGGGATCAGTATGGCATCTTCCCCTCGGCTCTGAGTGACCAGCCCCCAGTTGTGCGTGTCTGGGGCTGGCAGCCAAACAGAGCAGGACCTGCTTGGAACAGGCAGCCAGGAAATCAGCACCCCCAGCCCTGCCCATCTGTCCCCCAGCTCAGTGAGAAAGGATAACCATCATCCTCCTCAATGAGCCTTCAGTGTTTAGCACTATGCCCCATGCTCCTTGTGACACGACTGTGCATAGGGACACAACTTCCTAGGGACCCTGCTCTGGCAGGGGGTTGGGCCCGATGATCTCTGGAGGTCCCTTCCAACCCCTGTGACTCTGTGAGAGCAGAAAGCAGAACCTCTGTTCTCTGATCCAGCTGCTCAGCAGCCCAGCAAACCCAGAGTGCTGCCAGAGCACAAGCGCACCGAGCAACTCGTTAGGCAAAGCCTCATCAAAGCCCATCTGAGGCATTTCTGATGCCTCATTTCCATCAGAAGTCAGCCCTGCAGCTACGTGAGGGATGGTAGCTTGACTTCTTGATTGTTCTCTGTAGGACTTAACAACCCTGGGAACATCCACTTCTATCATTATGATGACACTGAGCCTTTTAATCAAGCCTCGCGGTTTGCAGGGGCTGTGGTGTTAGTTAAACAGCCCACTGCCAAAAGATAGCAGAGAGTTCCTGCTGTATTTATGTTGGGAAGACAATGAAATGGAATGAAATGGAATGAAATGACTCACAGAATCATAGGGGTTGGAAGGGACTGGCCAGGGCAGCATCTCGGCCAGAGCCCGGGTCGGACCTGCTGAGGGCAGGGCAAGCGGGGGGCACTAATGACACAGGAGTGAACGAGGCCATGGGATTCATGGCAACCTTTGCTGCCAGACCCCTTGGACCTTCCTCAGGGGGTTTTCAGGGTTTTTTTTTCAGGTGGGGACAGGACAAGGGGCCATGGCCTCAAGTTGGAGCCCTGGGACAGGCTGCCCAGGGGGTGTGGAGTCTCCTTCTCTGGAGAGATTCCAGCCCCGTCTGGACACCGACCTGTGTGCCCTGTCCTAGGGACCCTGCTTTGGCAGGGGGTTGGACCCCATGGGCTCTGGGGGTCCCTTCCCACCCCTGTGAGTCTGTGATTCTGCTTTAGCTCAATTCAGAGCACAGTGGCTGTGACAATCACATCTGTCCTGCTCCGTGGGCAAGAAGACAGAGTCTTGACTGAGAGAAATGACCACTGACATTGGCACCTGCTGATGAGTCCAGACACTTCACAGGCAGCTCACACTGAAAGCAGGACGGTGCTTTATCCCTCAAGGAGATGGGGAGGCTGTGGGTATACATCTTAGGAAACTCTGCTTGGGAAATAACCCTGAGGAGATGCCAAGAGGTGTAAAAGATGAGTGTCTGATGAAACCCCACCGATCTGCCAGGTAACAGATACCCAAATAGAAACCATGAATATTAATCCAGCAAAAATGGAAGACCTGGGGTGGGGGGGAGCATTATTAAAAAGGCAGCTATTTGTCTTTATTTGTCCCCTTTGTCATGACAAACACCCTTATTGTCTCCTGAGCCTACCTAATTGCAACTGGGAAGTTGTTGCCATGGATGCCAGGAAGGTATGCAGATGCCTAGTGCCCATGTCTCATCTCTCACCAGTTCTGCCTGCTGTAGGAGCGGCAGCGCTGCTGGAATTCAGGCTGGAACGAGCAGGGAGCTGCCAGACCAGGCTCAGCCACTCTGCCACTGGATACAAGCAGAACACAATCATTTGATGGCCCTAGCAAACCTTTTTTTGTAAGACTTCAGCTGCTCCACCAGCAAATGATGCTGTGGGGAAGGGAAAGGGAGCTGTGCTGAGCCGTGAGCACGGTGGCTGCGGGCTGACCTGCCTTCCTTTGCCTACGGCTGCCGGGACGAGGCAGCCCTTTGGATTCACAGAGTCCCCAGGCTGGAAAAGCCCTTGAAGCTCCTGGAGTCCAACCATCCCTGTCCTGTGCTGACCCAGATCCCTGAGCACCTCATCTCCCCTCTGTTAAACACCCCCAGGGCTGGGGACTCAGCCCCCTCCCTGGGCAGCCTGTGCCACAGCCCCACAACTCTGCCAGGGAAGAACTTTGCCCTCCCAGCTGAGCTGACCCTGCCCTGGGGCAGCTTGAGCCCATTGCCCCTTGTCCCATCTCCTGTCCCCTGGCTGAAGAGACCCTCGCCCACCTCTCTGCACCCTCCTGGCAGGGCAGGGGAGGTGGGGAGAAGGTCTCCCCTCAGCCTCCTCTTCTCCAGGCTGAACACCCCCAGCTCCCTCAGCTGCTCCTCAGAGGATTTGCCCTCCAGCCCCTTCCCCAGCCTGGTTGCCCTTCTCTGGACTCGCTCCAGGCCCTCCATGTCCTTCTGATGCTGAGGAGCCCAGAACTGGACCCAGCACTCGAGCTGCAGCCTCACCAGTGCCCAGCCCAGGGGCACAATCCCCTCCCCAGACCTGCTGCCCACACTGGCTCTGACACGAGCCAGGATGCCGTTGCCCTTCCTGGCTGCCTGGGCACACTGCTGGCTCACACTCAGCCTGCATTCCCTGCACTCCAGCCCCGACCCACTGCTCTGGGCTCCTCTGGGCAGAGGAGCCGTGGGTGAGCGTGGGGATAGAAGCCCAAAGGTGTATTTAGCAGTACCCCCCGGGGTCGGCTCTCGAGCTGGAGCTCAGCGCTGGAGTGGCTGCTGTCTGCAGTGAAATGAGAACACTGCTCTGTCAGTCTCTGATCAGTCTCTGTGTGCCACAGCCCCCCCAGGAACCAACCACCTGAGAAGCCAGCCAACCCTCTCAGTAAAGTACCATCACTGTGTGTAGTTCAGTTTGTCAGGGAATGAGAGAGACAGAGGGAGACAGATGGCTGTTTCCACATTCTGCTTCACCTCCTGCCTCTCCCCCAGACTGGGTACCTTGCATTCAGAGGAAGAAATACACTGCCCAGACCTTCCCACATGGATAGTTTAAAAGATTCCTAAGAAATCAAATCCTAGCCACAAGACTCAGACACACCACCCCTTGGCTCTGGATTCCTAGAGGAGGAAACCTCTGCGGATGGGCACACCAAGGGGTGCAGGAGGCCTGGCTTCACTGGCAAACAATATTCTCAGATCTCAGCTACACAATCTGTTGCTGTTGATACACTCAGGACCACACAGAATCACAAGGTTGGAAAAGACCTTTGAGATCATGAAGTCCAACCATTCCCATCCTAAGCTAAACCATAACCCTGAGCACCTCCCCTCCCCTTTTTTTAAACACACCCAGGGAAGGTGACTCAACCACCTCCCAACCAAACACAACTTTTTCCTTAATTCCCTCCCAAGACAACTGCTGGTCACCTTGGTGGTACCACAGGCTTGATTCTTCTTCCCACCCAAGTTCTTCCAAGCTGAAGCTGCAGCGCTTCCCAGCTCCTCCACCAGCCTGTTGTGGGCATGGAGCACAGCGTATTTGCAGAGAGCTTTGAAGATCCTGCTGTGGGAAGAGCAGCCTTTGGGAAATCATTTAGTAACTGTACATAATCTCAACAGAAAGTACTGTTTCATGTGATTTTCCAAGCCTCAGAGCTCGAACTTGCTAAGTGCCAGTGGCACAGAGGAATCGCTGCTGCACGTTTAAGATGGCAATATGTTTAGATAAAAGCCCACAACAATGGAGGTTCCTCTTTATTTACATCAGAACCACAAAAGACTCAGCAAAATGCATTCTAATCACTGAGATAGATGGCTTGTAAATCATTTCAGATTGATAATAGAATGCTGTCTCAGCTGTCATTAAAAATCTAAGAATTTTAAATGCTTCAAACTTCTTTTTCCTCGTGATCCCAGCCCTAGATCCAGCCTGGGAGAGGAGC
>VZTU01026322.1:0-10388 GCA_013400835.1 Zapornia atra
GGTCAGCCATACTACCTCCTCTTGTTTCATAGCAGTTGGAATTTCCCATACCCACACGGATAAGCAGCCTCCAAGCCAGAGCTTCTCCCCTCGAGGAGATGGAGAAGGGGCTGGTGAGCAGCCCGTGTTGCTCGACCATGACAGATGCGCAAGCGGTGATGGCCTGGAGCCTACTGATACTGTATATGCTTGCAAGAGCCCTCATTAGACCTTGTGATGTCACATTCTATCACTGGGGATCTGGTGCTGAAAGGAAAATGTGTTCAGACAACTGGCATTGTGGTCTTACCTTTACTTCTTACATGTGGAACATCTCCCTGGGATATATTCACTAGGAAAATGGAGGAGACTTTCATCATTTCCACAGCTGCTTTTGTTTTCTGTTTGCCTGTTCCAGAGACAGCCCTTCCACATTACCTAAGGTGGTTCAGTCAGAAATGGGCTTCCAAGATGACTTCGTGGTGCTGAAGAGGTTTGCAGGTGGCGAGTGGAACTGTGAAGCTATTGCACCCAGCGCAGGAAAGACACCTTGCAAATTCACCTGGAATTCCAGCTGGAAAACTCATCCAAAGGCTGGCTCATGCTGCTCTCACACTCCGCTGAGAGGGAAGGTGCAAGAATTTCAGTCTGTCTGTGAGTGAGACAGCTCTGCTCCTCTGAGCGATCACATGCCACTGTCTGCCACAGGACCTCCCCCCCCCCTCCCCCCCACCCCNCTCCCGCCCTGCGATAACCCCGCAGGGCAATCTGATCGACCCAAGTACAATTGGGTCTTTTTGAGTTACATAATTGCCCTGGTCCTTTTTGAGCAGGCATTGAGCAAAGGGAAGGCATTTGAATTATCTTAATCAAGCAGATCATATGCAAATAACACTGATTTATCTTGCTGGTGGGCTGTGAACTCTCGGTGCACTTCTGTACTCTCCCTATAACCAGGGTGCCCCCACGTGTATTCTGGCAGCCTGGACTTGAAAGCAGCCTCCACCACGTGCACTGCTTAGTGCAGACATTTCATCACCTCTCCAGCGAAGGTCTCATCGCAGAGGGAACCGCTTCTGATTACTGAACTGCCAAAACCATACAATACAGGGGGTTAGAAGAAGCCGTGGCTCTGGTGTTGCTGGTTAAGAGCTCTCAGGCTGCTGTGGGACAAAAATCTTCCCTCTTCTGTGCCTTGGGTTCACCTCTCCTCTCCAAGGACAGGCTCTGTGCCTGCTGACTTCCACTTCTGGCCCCAGTATGGTCCAGTCACCCAAGAAGCTGTTCTGCAATCTCCTCTCAAAGGATGTATACCTCCTGCTTCATGTTTGGGTTGTGAAATTTCTATGAGAGATCAGAATGGATACAAGAGAATTAGTATCATACAGAATTCCCAGGCCCTTCCCTACCCGGGATATTTTGTAATATCCCAACCGGACCAGCCAAAACCTGTGGGCCTGCCCCAGCACAGATAAGGGCTTTCTCTGGGTGTGGGTAAGAAAGGCAGGTGGTACAACAGGAGGGAGGGAGGGACAGGAGCCTCGGGGCAGCATGTGGCCACACCATGTGTTGTCATTTGGTGAGAGGCACAAGACTGCAAGTCCCCTGAGATGCCAGGAGACTGACATCCGGCTCATGGAGCTGTCTATTCCCTGAGATACTCCCAGGCCATGGGCCTATGTGCCCAACCCAGCACAGGGTGCCACCAGCCTTTTTTGGGATGTCCCCACTGTGTGAGGTGGGCTCCCATCACATGTGAGCTTCTGCAGAACATCTCCATTTGGAAGATGGGACCCAAGCCTCCAACATGCTCCTGCACTGGGCTTCTGGGGCAGGGCTCCCAGACTAGTTGGGGCACAGGGGAGTGTAGAGGGTCTCTGTGCCAGACCTTGCCGTGCTGTCCCATGACTGTCCCCATGCCTGCAGCTGGCCACACATGACAATGCCCTCTTCTGTTCAGGATCATGTCACAGGGGTGGACAACTAACGTGCAAAAAGCAACGAGCAAGCAACACACAACCTCAGACAACCAGCTCTGACACATTCTTTCACGTATCCCTGTGGTCTTCACGTGCACACACTGTCCTTAGGTCTTAGCTTAACCCAGCACCTCTCAAATGCTGGTTTTGGAGCGGGGATTTCACCATTCTCGTGGCCAAAGTCTCATCACAAACGAAAGTGTCCCTGATCTCTGTGCTGTTGGAAGTGGGTAAGAATGGATGCTACAGCCAGGATGCCGGCGTGCCTCAGGAAGGGTTGTTTGTCCTCTGTGCTGCCTTTGCATCTTCCCTTTGGGAGGAAGTGTTCTGGCTCATGGGTACTTCTGGCTGCAAGAGGTCATGCCAACAGCTGTTCTGCTGAATTTGTAGCTATTGTCATCTTCTCCCACGTCATGGAATTTTTTCAGCTCTGTTATTACGGTGAGAATTGTAACAAAGAGCCCAAGATTTGAAAGCTGTGGAGTCATTGGCTGGGGTTTGGATAGAAGCAGGGATCTTTGCATCTCAACTACCCTCTCATCTCAGGGTGGAGCAGGGGCCCTGTGGGTGGACAGGCCTTGTGGGCCTCCTGCCCCACCTCAGAAGAGCTGCCCCACTTGCCCTAAGACATCCAGTGATATGCAATAAACTGCTACCTGCACCCCCGAGTGCTTTGTCCTCCTCCAATATGCCAGGGGACACCATCCCTATGGATCCTAGAGGGCTGCCACCTCCCTCGTGTACGCCATCTCCCACGTCCTTGATGAACCAGCCATCCTGGGTGTCTCCAGGCTGTGGATGTCTTCTCGGCCAGCCTGGCACACTGGGACAGACCCCAGAGCTGCCAGCTGCCTCAGCTCTGTCCTGTTTTCTGCACTTGGGCATCCTCTTTCAGGGCCCCACAGCCTATCCCTGCCTGGCATCTTTTGTAATGGATATTATCAGCAGTGCTGGCTGGCATCATGGGCCTGCCCTAGTCAGATAAGGACTCTCTCTGGGTGTGGGCAAGAAGAGGAGGTGGCAGAGCAGGAGGAAGGGAGGCATAGGAGCCTTGGGGCAGCATGTGGCTATGCCAGCTGTATCATCTGATAAGAGGCACAAGACTGCAAGTCCCAGGAGATGCCAGCAGAGCAGTGCTGGCTTGTGGGCCTGTCTCTTCCCAGACATTCTCCCAGACCACAGCCCCATGTGCCCACCCCAGCCCCTTGTGGGATGCTCCTGATGAATGAGGTGGGCTCCCATCCCATATGAGCTTCTGCAGAACATCTTTCCTCAGGGAGCAGGTGTGGCGTGAGCCAGAACGTGGTCCCTTCCTGTCCCGTTTCTGTGGCTGGAGCCCCACACCAGAGGCACAGGGTCCCCCTGGACTCCTCCTGGCAGGAGACTTCTCGCTCCACGCCCTGGCATGGGGCAGGAGCTGGAACAGAGAGGAGTGGAAAGGAGCTTTGTGACAGACCCTGTCACGCTGCCCCACCACTGTCCCCATGCCTGCAGCTTGTCACAAACGACAATGCCCTCATGTGTTCAGGATCATATCACAGGGGTGGACTTTGGGGAGGCAGCAGTCCATGGCAGTAGCAGGAACAAGCTGCCCAAATGCTCATAGACTCGTAGTGCCAATTACCAGCAGGTCTGCATGCAGCCAAGGTGAGGAGGTGGGCCTTGGTGGGAGGTGGGGACAGCTTGCCTGAGTTTAGGAGAGGAAAGACAGTCTATGAGAGAAGCCCATGCAGCTCCACCTGAGCCTGGGTCCCGTCCTGCAAGCCTATTAACCAGCCAGCCCGGTTTAGAGAACTGCCACCACATCAGATAAACTCCCGATTTGTCAATGAGTGTCTGGGCAGAGCCTTTGGAGATGGTCCCACAATGTCGGGGGCTGGCTGTGCCAATCCCGCCTTACCATGGGTGCTGACAGGGCTGCAGGGGAGTCATGGCCCTGACATCTCCCAGCACTGTGTGGGCCCACACAGCTCCTGCCCCGATTCTCCTCCCCTCACCTGTGTGTGGGAAGCTGCGGCTGTAGAAGAAGCCTCATCCTGAGAGTAGACACGGTGACAGCAGCACCCAGGAGCCATGTGGCTGGTTGCTGCCCGCTCCCTGTGCTGGGTGAGCTCCCGGGGCTGCCAGGGGTGGCTGCCCTGGCCCAGCCCTGCTCCTGCAGCCCCACAGTGCTACAGTCCCAAATGGACCCCCAGGACAGCTTCTGTCCGCAGCCTCTCCTACATGGCTCCCTCCATCCGCCTCTCGCCCGCCACCCGCAGCCTCTTCGATGAGCCGCTGGCCATCGCCGTGCAGGGCCTCAGCCCGCGGCAGCAGGTCACGCTGCGGACGTCCTTGCAGGACGAGACGGGAGAGCTGTTCCAGGCCTGTGCCCGCTACCAGGCGGGTGACGACGGGGAGGTGGACCTCGCCCGCTGCCCTGCACTGCCGGGAGGCAGCTTCTCCGGCCTGGAGCCCATGGGGCCGCTCTGGGCTCTGCAGCCCTAGAAGCCTTTCCGGTATATGGTGAAGCGGGACGTGCAGAGCCCCTTTCTCCTGCAGCTGGAGGTGTTTGAGGGTCACGGAGAGCCCCTCGGGCGGCTCCTGGCCCAGGCGCAGCACGAGCGAGTGTTTCTGCGGGACGGGGTGCAGCGAGTCCCGGTGCGAGAGGGGAGGATCCGGGCGACGCTTTTCCTGCCCCCTGGTGAGTACTGGCCATGGCCACCCTGTCTTCCTTACCCCAGTATTTTGCTAGTGCAAGCTCTTCCATGACCTCTCTAAAGAGGAGTCCATGGAAGCCTCTGTCCTTTCCCTCCTCCTGCTCCACCAACCAGCCTGACCATCGTTCCAATTCACCGGGCCAGCTGAGTGCCAGGACACAGCTACAGGTGCAGGGAGAGGAATAACCCTTCTTGCCAGAATTTGAGTTGTAAACATGGGGAAATGTGCAGCAAGTGGAAGTGGGAGTGCCAGGAGGGCTGCTGGGGAGGAGAAGCTGCAGAGGAGAGTGGTGCAGAGGGGCTCTGTGCCAGTCCTTGGCAGTCCTCCCTGCTTGGAGGGTTTGGGGATTCCTCCCTTTCCCCCCAGCACAGTAGCAACTAACTATATGGTGACCACAGTCCCCACCACTTTTGGGTTCCTGTGGACATCATCAGATTGTGAAAGGGGGAAGAGGGGCTCAAGAACATTTACAGGGATGAAACCTTTCCAGCAGGAAAAGGCAATCATTTAATTGCTCTGAAAAGGTGCAGTGCACCTTTCTGAGGTGTAAGACTTGCCCAAGACACCGCTGGGCTGCACCATCTGGGCAGCTACACAGAGACTTCCCTGCTGGAGTCCAGTGTGCAGTAGGGCTGATTCCACAGGCTCAGCATCCCTGCTTCCCCGGAGCTGAGGTGCTTACAGTCAGCCAAAGCCTGGTGCATTTCCTCAGTGCCTCCTGACCCGCTCCTTTTGTGGGTGTTTTAAAATTATAGGCCTTTGCTATGGTCCCTGGAGCTTTGAATTGTTTCCTAGTCACAGGATAAAAGGAATCTGTGCTCATCCTGCTGCCACCACAGCCAATCTGCAGCTCAGCGAGACTGTAAGCTTGGCCGGCAGTCCATATTTCTGTTACACAGTTCCATTTGGAGATGGGTTTCATCACCAGGATTTCACCACACTCAAATTTTCCTGCACCGAGACACCCCCATCGTGATTTGTATTCCTGGGAGCGCTCCATGTGCATATCCAGGAGTCG
Source organism: Zapornia atra (assembly GCA_013400835.1). NCBI lineage: Eukaryota > Metazoa > Chordata > Aves > Gruiformes > Rallidae > Zapornia > Zapornia atra. The sequence continues at coordinate 5,677 of VZTU01026322.1, forward strand.
GATACTCCTCAGCAAACCATCTCAGACCACGTAAAGGTGGAGAACTGAGAAGGCTTTTGCTGTAGTACTGCCCTCCCCTTCCTTGTGCACCCCCACCCCAGCCTTATTCAGCGTTACCATCCCTCCTGTGCGGGTGCAGTGCAAGCCTGCAGAGCCCTGCTCCACCCAGCAACTGCGCTCCCAGCCTCGGGGCACATCGCCACTGCTTTGAAGGCTCAGTCAATGGAGAGACAGGAGATGTGCTGCTGCCTGCGTGCAGACAGTGGCAGAAGGAAAAGCACAGCACTGTTTTGGATGGCAAGGCTCTCCTCAGTCCAAAGCAGAGCGAGCAAGCAGGTGCTGTGCCCTCCCCTCTCCACTATGACCCCCAGCAGCACATTCCCACCTTCCACCTGCAGCTGGGGTGAGCTGGGTCTTACCCACTCCCCAACATGGCCAGGGTCACCTTCGCTGGCCTGGCACCTGTGATGCTTCCCTGGGTGTTGTGGTCCCAAAAGCCATCCAGCTGTAGGAATGCAACATGCAGAGCGTCCTCATCCCTTGTACCGCGTGGACAGGAGCAAGATATTCACAGGAAAAGAGGATCCTAGGCTAAGAAGAGACAATCCAAACCATGACCTTACGGTCACCCAGTGAGATACTCATGGCATCCTATGCAGAATCTGACAGTGATCACAGTCAGAGACATGATCCTCAAAGAGATGAAGTGCTGGTTTTGATGGATCCCACTCACGGCTTTTCCAGGGATCCCAAATGCTGAGGAGCCATGGTACAAACATAAATGCCCATGGTTCCTAGTGTGACAGTATTGTGTCTGTCTAATCATGATGCCTTGAGGATTTTTACAGTGCCAGGTGACATGGTCATTGTTACAGAACTGCTTACAGGGCAAAGAGAAGGTGGGACAAGAGGCCCAAACGAGTTGGGGCAGAGAGGAGTGGGGAGGGTCTCTGTGCCAGACCTTGCCGTGCTGCCCCAGCATTGTCCCCATGCTCACAGCTGGCCACACATGACAATGCCCTCTCCTGTTCTGGATCATGTCACAGGGGTGGATTAGTCCTTGCTGACCCCTTCCAAGCCCCTGGCAACCGAAGCCTGATCCCACTGGAGAAAGCCGAGGTGCAGTTTCTGTACATGGCGGGACAAGATGACCATGTTGTCAGAAACAACTGTTTTGCTACCCAGGTCTGCAAGCTTTTGCAGGCTCAAGGGAAGGAAAATTTCCAGATTCTCTCTTACCCTGGAACAGGGCACTGCATTGACCCCCCCTTTTTCCCCTTCTATCCCATAGGAAACCATCCCATTTTTCACAAGCAGGCTGTCCTGGCCAGGAAGTGTTCATGCTTGGACACAGATCCAGGCTCTTCTCAATGCTGGTTGGCCCTATGCACAGTGTAGAAATACCAACTCCTAAAACAAAGAAGGGGTTGCACCTCACCCAAGAGGTTCTGGTCCCGAGCCCTCCTTCCTCTGCGACACACTCCAGGTTATTTTCAGCAGCAAAATGTCCGGTCACATCCTGTCCCCAAAAGATGCTGCTCTGCAGTACCCGTCCTGTACCTGGTTTGACATGTTCTAAGCCACAGAAACATTGGAAGGAGGTATCTCAGGCAATACTGCTCTTCCTCTTGTCTGCTCCAGGAGAAGACCCCTTCCCAGGAATCATTGACATCCACGGATATGCAGGAGGTCTCTTTGAGCACAGAGCCAGCCTGCTGGCCAACCATGGCTTTGCCACGCTGGCCCTGGCTTATTTCAAATATGAGGATCTGCCCCAGGAGCCAACTGAATTCCACCTGGAATATTTTGAAGAGGCGGTGAACTATATGCTGCAGCACCCGCAGGTAAGAGCACCCTCCGTGTCCCTTGCATTCCCCTGGGACTGCTTCTTCTCCAAAGCTTTGTCTCTTTGCCTGAGTTCTCTCTGGAGGAAGCTGCTGAAACACTAGCGTCGCTTCATGGCTGGCATCTGCCAGGGAATTGGGTGCCAGGGGTCTAGGAAAGAAGACAGGTCAAACAGATACTCTGATGGGGCAGAGGAAAGAGATCACAAGGCAATCTCATGGGAGGCAGGTGAGACCTAACAAGGTGGGAAGGTTGCGCAGGAGAAAGCCTGCATGAATTGCCACCAAATGTCCCTCTGCAGTCTCAAAAGTTAAAAGTAGAGAGCATCTACCAGTGCCTAAGACTAACAACTCTTAGCTGTGTCCTCAAATTAGTGAAATCACATTACCCTTCTCTTGGCTGATGTCCCTGCACCAGGGAACCTTAGCAAAGGCAGTGGTTTGAAGGGTCGATGCACTTAGCACTTGTCTAGAAGAAAACCTGCCCATTGCCATCACCTCCTTCATGATATTTTGTGAACTCTCAGCACTATACAACATCCCTCCCCATGATGGAGCTGCCGTACTTTTCAGCTGAGTACTGATGCGGTTTTCCTCCTGTCCAACAGGTGAAGGGACCAGGGGTCGGCCTGCTCGGTTACTCCAAAGGAGCTGAGCTATCTCTCGCCATGGCCGCCTTCCTGAAGAACATCACAGCCGTTGCTTCCCTCAATGGGCCCGTGGCCAATACGGTTATTCCTCTCTGTTACAAGGACAAAACCATCCCCCCTTTGCCCTTCGATGAACAACTGATCCAGGTCACTGATGCCAATATTCTTGATTATTCTAACATCCTTGCTGACCCCTTCCAAGCCCCTGGCAACCGAAGCCTGATCCCACTGGAGAAAGCTGAGGCGCAGTTTCTGTTCATTGCGGGACAAAATGACCACATTGTCAGAAGTGACTATTTTGCTACCCAGGTCTGCAAGCTTTTGCAGGCTCAAGGGAAGGAAAATTTCCAGATTCTCTCTTACCCTGGAACAGGGCACTGCATTGACCCCCCCTTTTTCCCCTTCTATCCCATAGGGAACCACCCTGTTTTTCACAAGCGGGCTGTCCTGGGTGGGGAGCTCAGAGCTTATTCTATGGCTCAGGTTCACGCTTGGCCACGGATTCAGGCTTTTTTCAACAAATATTTAAACAACAACTAACATGCAAAAAGCAACGAGCAAGTGACACACAATCTCAGCCAGCCAGCTCTGACACATTCTTTCACATTTCTCGGGTCAGACCTCGCTCCTGGTGTTTGATACTACAGATTGCTCCATGACTTTGCACATCTGTAACTCAGGAAAGAATGGGGTTTGCCTTTTCTCTTCTCCCTCCCACCCCCCCAAAAAACCCTCTTTTATTGATGAAGTACCAAGGAAAGGAATGGCAAATAGCTTTGATTAGCCCATGGTAAAATAGATCACGTCTGAAACGCACAGTTACGTTTCCCAGGCAGTTTCTGTTCTTCTAATACTTAACACTACTGCGCTTATCCCTGTGGTCTCCACGTGCACACACTGTCCTTAGGTCTTCGTTTAACCCAGCACCTCTCAAATGCTGGTTTTGGAGCGGGGATTTCACCATTCTCATGGCCAAAGTCTTATCACAAACTAATCTCCGTGCTGTTGGAAGTGGGTAAGAATGGATGCTACAGCCAGGATGCCGGCGTGCCTCAGGAAGGGTTGTTTGTCCTCTGTGCTGCCTTTGCATCTTCCCTTTGGAAGGAAGTGTTCTGGCTCATGGGTACTTCTGGCTGCAAGAGGTCATGCCAACAGCTGTTCTGCTGAATTTGTAGCCTGTGGAGAGGCCCAGGCTGGAACAGGTTTGCTGGGAGGATTTGCAGCTCCATGGGGGATCAGGCTGGAGCAGTCTGTTCCTGAAGGTCAGCACTCTATGGAAGCCATGCTGGGGCAGTTCAGAAAGAACTGAAGCCCCATGGGAAAGGACTCAGGCTGGAGCAGTTTATGGAGGACTGTCTCCCATGGGTGGGACCCCACGCAGCAGGGGAAGAGTGTGAGGAATATCCTCCCTGAGAAGGAAGGACCAGCAGAGATGACTCATGATGAACCGACCAAAACCCCCATTCCCCATCTCCCCATGTGCTGCTCAGGGGGAGGAAGGAGAGATCGTGAATAAAGCACAGCCCAGGAAGAAGGGAGAGGTGGGGGGAGGTGTTTTAAGATTTGGGTTTATTTCTCATTATTCTACTCTGTTTTCATTGGGTACTTTCTTGGGGGAGGGGGGTGCAGCTATAATAAATTAGATGCATTTTATTCCATACTGAGTCTGGTTTGCCCATGATGCTGATTGTGGAATGATCTCTCCCTGTCCCTATCTCAACTCCTAAGCCTCTCAATATATATTTCCTCCTCTGTCCAGCTGAGAAGGGGAGTGATGGAGTGACTTTGGTGGCTACCAGCCAGAGTCAAACCACCACACAAGCACATCACCTGTTCAGGAGAGAGAGGGCAATCTCCACAGGGAAGAAAAAGCTGCCAAGACTCTGCCTAACACCCCTGATCACTGTGTATGGCAAAACAGGACAATGCTGAGGATCCCCTCAGATGTTTCCACTTGTTTCATACTACTGAGTCAGGCACAGGGAGCTCTGAGCCACAGGCACTTCAGCCTGCACCTTCCAGGAGGAGTTAGGGTGCCTGAGGAAGCAGCTCTCCCTTTTCGGTTCCCTTTGGAGTGAAAAATCCAGCTCTGGGCAAGCAGGATCCAATGCCATTCTTTTATACCCACACATAGGCCATTGTTGGAAGAGCCAGGCATTTCCCCACCTGCTTGAAGACTCATCCCTCATCTCCCCGACTATGGCGACCAGCAGAGAGC
>VZTU01026323.1:0-14767 GCA_013400835.1 Zapornia atra
CCAGCCATGCAAAACTACAATAATCTGGGAGAAATATCTGAGTAAGTGCTGGACTTACTGTAAAATTTGGTTCTGCATTGACATTCTCTGGCTTTGCCATAGATGGATCTTTGTTCTGTCCTACGCTTTAAAGTTTATCTGCAAATCAACGAATTTAACTGTGACCATTCTGTTTGATATATGAGAAAATCTTAGTTGTTTGCAGGTTTCTCTTTTACATTTTTTCAGTCTAGGTTTTTTGAAAGAAAGTGATGGGTTGTAGCGAGCATGAGAATTCATAAAATGACAGAAATACTGATCCTCCATGCTTTGAAATCTCTGTTTGTTGTTAAACAATTAAAAACTAAACGTTCAGTGACAGCTACAAGACAGAGGCTGACCTTTTCCCCTAGGGGAAGGGGAGCCAAGACAGTTCCTAATGCATTTCTCTGATCTCCTAAGCCAATGGCTACCTGCTACAAATGCTAAAGAAAGCAAGAATTAGGATTCTTTGCATTTCTGAAGGGCATTATCCTAATTTTTATTTCCTTTTATCCCAACTTCCAATTCTAAGGCCTCATCTCTATAAAACACACTAAAATGTTTAAAGAAAAAAAACAACCTGGGTTTCTATTCTGTGTATGCAGTGTTCTCTTTCTGAGCATCAGACTTCTTGCTACTGCACTTTGTGATTCCTCACAGGATAAACAAGGATTCTACATTGTGGAGATGAAGAAGAACATGTTTCCCTATCCAAACATTTTGCAACAGAGAAGGAAAGTTCATGTCTTCTTTGCTTAGAAATCTTAACTTCCAGTTGCCTGCTTATTACTCCCACTGCAAGTAATCTGCAATGGGCAATATATGATGTGTGTTACATAATCTGTAAAACAAGTAAGCATTGTCTAAGTAGAGGTTTCTTTCCAGAAGCAGAATGGACATATTTCTGGCGGAGTTTTAGGCACTCTACATTTTAGAAGGAAAATAATTACCAGTGTGATATCCCAGAATTACCAAAGATAACTGCTGGGTTGACACCCATAACCCAAATAAAAAGAGGAATCGGCATTGAGCAATCAGCTTTTCAGCAAGCTGCTTTCTAAAATGATGGTGCATGTCTTATTAAAATACTGATTTGGGGTTTTTTTCTGAATATTGCACAAAATGTGTATAAACTGAACTGTGTTGCATTATTTTGTTTACTAAGGTTGCTTATACAATTAAATAAGTGTCTGCAATGAAGCAACTGTTTGTACATAGACTCTTTGAGGGGCAGGAGTTGGTCACAGAGGGAAAAGTGCCAAAGGCTTTCATATACTAGTTACCTGTAGGAAAAGTGTGACAGTGAACTGAACTGTGTATTACATGTGAAGGTCCTGTTGGCTTTATTGAGAACAGTACCCCCTCCACTGACACGTAGTCATGATGTGATCACCGCTGACAAATCCAGCTCATACACTTCTGAGGTTGTCTTCGAAGCATTCTGATGAACAGAGGAGTTAATGTTCATATGACACTGTCCAAAATGCCAGGATGAAAAGGTTTAGCATGTTTTAGCTGTAAAAAGACTAACCAGTTGCAAATGAAAAAAAAAAAAAAAGGTTCATTTTTAAGAGACTAAACGCTTAAAACGTTTTTTTTTCAAAAATCAAAATGGATGTCATGGACTGTTGCAGCAACAACAACAGTCAACTCTCAGATCAATCCCAAATACCACTGCAAAAATATATATAGAACAATTTTATGGAGACATGAAACATGAAATTAGCTTGAATATTGCTTCGAGAAGCCAAATAGTAATCTCTAAAGGCTATTTTTTATATTGGAGGCATCAACAATGTTAACAATGGCAGCTCTGCCTCAAAGTTTTAATGAAAGCTTTAAAAGCTTGTAAAATATTAATAACTGCTAAGCCCATTTGTTCACTACAGGAAAAAAAATAATTTACATGTTTTCTCCTATGATCTTTTAGGTTGGACTACAGTTGAAGTGCCGACCACAGTAAGAACCCCAGACATATAAAAGAGCCTGTGCTGTAATGCTACCTGCCAAAGATAACTGTTAGTTTAAGCAGCAGTACGGTGAAAGCACATCACACCACTTGGTAGGGTCAGACAAATATACACAATTTAAAGAGAGAGAGAAACCAAGCTTAACTAAAATTTGAGTGGTTGCCATGAGTCTCCTGTCTTTTTTCTTTCCAATTGAAAATGCAGAGATACGTAATATTTCTCCCTCCACCTTCAGTCTTACTAACTAGAACTGAAGCAAAATCAAACTGATGTTTTCCAGTTAGGTAAGCAAATAACAGACCAATAGATAGAGCAAAAGGGACTTGAAGAGTTGATTTACACACTGGCAAATCTGCTTCAGGTTCAGCTACAACTGCTTTGAATATTCTCCTGGTGCAGAAGTAGAAGAGGGCTATGCTTAAATATTTTAATAAACATAAGACCTATTTGTATCCTCAGAGTTTTCTCAGTCATTTAGGGAAGGCATCATTGTCTTCAGTGAAGGATTAGGAATCAAGAAAGGGCCTTTGCTGCAAAAGGTATCTTTCTGTGTCTGAAGATAAGGAAGAGGGGAGAGGTGAGATATTACCCGAAAGGCCTGTTTGTTCAGAAAGACAGGCTAGCATGGCCAGCAGGTCTCCTGAGACCCCACCTGGAGTACTGTGTCCAGTTCTGGCGTCCCCAACATAAGAAGGACATGGACCTATTGGAATGGGTCCAGAGTAGGGTCACAAAGTTGATTGGAGGGCTGGGGCACCTCTGCTATGAAGACAGGCTGAGAGAGTTGGGGCTGTTCAGTCTGGAGGAGGCTTCGCAGACACCTTATAGTGACCTTCCAGTACCTGAAGGGGCTCACAAGGAAGCTGGGAAGGGACTTTTTAGAAGGGCATGCAGTGATAAGATGAGGGGGAATGGTTTTACCTTGGAAAGGGGTATATTTAGATTGGGTATTAGGAAATAATTCTTCACTCGGGGTGGTGAGGCACTGAAACAGGTTGCCCAGGGAGGTGGTGGCTGCCCCCAACCTGGCAGTGTTCAAGGCCAGGTTGGATGGGGCCTTGAGCAGCCTGGTCTAGTGAGAGGTGTCCCTGCCCATGGTAGGAGGGTTGGAACTTGATGATCATTAAGGTGCCCTCCAATCCAAACTATTCTCTGATTCTATCAAGAACTGCTATTAGCCTTGAAGTTTATTGCTGTGCAGAGGTGAGAACAAATGAGGTTAAGTAAAATGGCAAACCAGGGTCTTGGTTAACCCAGGACTTTCGGGGGAAAATATTTGCTGATATAATCTGGGAATCCACACAAGGTATGTAGTAGGAAGGCAGAGTTTGCTTATAGGAGAGAAGATGCTCTGTGAAAAACACAGAAGGCCCATGCAGCAACAGATGTACTGTTGTACAACAAGCCTTTGGAAACCTGAGACACCCTTGTATCTCAGCTACTACCTCTTAATTTTGAGCAGTAGTGAGAGATACTTTATACATCATCTATTTTTTTTTTAATGCTGTATCCAAATATGCCATCATTTCTCTTTAGTGAGGATTTATAGGAGTTTATTACTTCACTTAAACCTTTAATGTTATGGAGCCCTTTTGTGGTCAAAGAATCCAGGTTCTGTTAGTCATTCACAAGCCCTTTTCTAAGAAGAATTTACATAATTTTGCCAGCAAAGCAAAGGATAGCAAAATATATTGCAATGATATGTCCCAGCTTTGGGCTTCAGGCTACATTCTGGGCTAAACCAAGAGATTTTCCCCCACTGTTTCTCCCTTTCTATTTCTGTAGCTGTTGCTAATATCGTTGTCCTCTGTGAGACACATGCATGAACCAGAGCTATAAATTGCGGCATTCGTCAAATACCATGCTCCTCTTAAAGTCCCAGATGAAGAACAAGATGCCACTTACAAACTAAATAGAGAGCATAATCAAGTTGCTGCTGAGAAAGTAATGGAGGAGGAACTGAGAGCAGAAGACAGGTTGAAGAAAAAGGGTATGAAAGCTGGTAGCTGGAAGCTGCGTTTTCACTAAGGCCCAGTTCCCTCAATTCAAAACACACCACAGCTGGGTGATCCACTCCTGTAAATAGAATATATATTGAGATATGGCTTGGAAATTTTGTGACCTTCTTGGGAAAATGGTCTCCATCATGTCACAAATATTTCAGAGCAAGTAATTAAATTCCAAATATTGTGCTGACATGGATGTGTTCAACTGGTTTGTAAACACCCGGCTGCAGTAATAAGTACAGTAGAAAGGTGTGCATCAAATGGAGCTGTGGCTGTTTAGTACTCACTATAGTTTTGGGTTTGTGTTTTTCAAGTTCTATATGTGAACTTTGCTAATAAATGTGGATTATTTCCTGCTTCCAATTTGTAGTTATCTGTACTCCTGGTTTGTTTTTTACATAGCTGTTACCTTTGACAGTCTCTTGCTTGAATGAAACCAGAACACAGTGTGAAACATGGATAAACTATCTATTTCTGAACTGTCCGAGGTCATCAAACAAAACCAAAATATGTCTCACAAAATTTCCATCTGGAAACATGAATTGGCTGAGCTGGATGCACAAACCCTGTCAAGCCTTCCCTTAAGTCTCGCCAGGATATTAACTTTGAAATAAAGCCTATTTTTTCTGAGTTATGTTTTGAAGATTTCTGCTCTATGCAGAATGTCTGCCTTGCCATTATTTTTAACAAAGAAGTTAAAAGACTAAGAGTGGAATTTGGAAATACATGTGTCATCAGCTCAATTGCATCGTTGTCTAGAAGCAAGCCATCCTGGTACACAAAACTAATTTGTGCTTGTAATTATATGCATGGAACACTCATAATACCTGTTCTTGATCCCTCTAGTAGCTATGACCACTAGAAGTATATTTGTCCCATTTAAACTCAGCTATCAGTGACCCTCCATAAACTCTATTTCTGCATCCTTCCTTAATATAATAAAGAAGAAAGAGATCTGAAAGTTTATGAGGAACATTTCAAATAGCTCTCCTTGTAATACAGGTTTCTAAAAACTCAAGCCAAGTTTCTACCTTCAAGGTCACATTCCTGCCCTATATAAATTTTACCACCAGGTTGTAAACCACTAGGAATTAATGAATTCACTCAGACACAGTATCAACAGTGTTCAGTACTCACTGGCTGTACCATCATGCAACAGGAATCACCAGATGGCTTGATCCAATATCTACTTAAGCAAACAGGAAACTTTCTTTTTTTTAAGGGATATCTGATCCCACAGATTTAGATATTAACATGACTAGGTAAATTTTCAAACTTCAAGACATAAGACTTCTTGCCTTTGTAGAGAGGACACGTGGTTTAGTGACTTTTATTCCTCATAGCATCAAAACACTTGTTGGATGAGGCTAAACCACACGTATGCATACACACATGTAAAACATGTGACAATCGTTATGCTAAAATCTTGAGGTGCATACACTAGCCAGTTCTTTGAAAATACTAATTTTTAGATTTTTTTTTTTCAGATAGGTTTTCCACTGTTCTTTGGGAAATGAAGTCTTACGTGGCTCACATTTGCACTGTGATTCATCACTCTGAAATATCAATCATGTCTGCATTGTTGAAAAGTATGGTGTTTAAAAAGAAAAAAAAATGCCCCAAAACTTCAAAGTGGGTGTTCTCTGCCCACATATTCATGGATAGATTTCTTTATGCACAGTGCTAAAAAAAATATTCAACAAGCTTTTTACTCAAACTCATCTCAGTTAATGGAAGTGGAGTGACAACTCTTGACCTACCTGTTATTCATTGCAAGGCTATTATGTATCAGCTGAATTTGCATTAAAATTTGACAACATAAAATTATGACAAGCACTTATCAAAGTTAGTAGGAAACAGAAAACAGGTCTTTCTGACTTTAGGTATGTAGGCTGAAAACATGGCAGGAAAGCACTTGTCTGAAGAAGTACTAGCAACTGGTGAGCAGGAGTAAGCAACTTACATGTTTGTCAATAGTTTGTCATGAGGTGCCATCACCTTCCTAGCAGCTGCTGTTAGTGAGCCTTGGCTCCAGTGCAGCAGCGGTCCCTGGATGAAGAGGATAAATTGCCTGCACTTTTTTGTTTCCAGCTGCTTCTGCAGGCCCTCAGGCCTTTTCTGTAAGCAGTCAAATACTTCCATTAGCAGCTGGAAATGAGGAGAGCCAAAGTTGTTCTGCATATACCACAAGCAAGTGGACCATCAGTGGTTCATTCATGAACCACAGTATGAAAACCTCTGAGAATACATGTGAAAAACATGTAATTCATGGATGGGAACAGACCAGTCCAAATAGGGAAGCCAGAGCAATGCAGCTGCACAATAGCTTTGTGTGTGAAAAGTGAGCACGTGTGGGTCATTGCGAATGGGAGAGTTAAATCCCTATTGGTCCGTCTGGTAAACTTAAGCTGACAGTTTTGGGTCAATACAGCATAATTAAGTGCATCCAAATGAAAATGACTATTCTCTAGCAAGGGAATGATTTGTATGAGACCAGAACAAAACAGGTCTGCATTGCTAAACCTTCAGAGCATCTAGCCTGACGCTGTATCACTAGAAGTCACTGATCCAAGTGAATTTGCCCAAATCGTCCAGCCTACGCAGTGAAAGACATAGCAAACAATGCTTTTCAAGCTGTGTGTTATGGATAACAGACACAGGCTATTCTAATGTTTATTCTCTCTTAGCAGACTATCTGACCTGAACAACTCTCTGGAGGACTACTTGAGGCTGACCTCAGTAAGACTTTTTCTGTACTCTACATCTCTGCTTCTGCTGCCAGACTGCCTTATTCATTCAGCCCCTTGGAAGAGTGTGCTTATATACTTGTGCATTGTTACTTCATTAGGTTATTCCTCTTTTGCTTTCAGATTGCCATGTCTTTCCAAATTCTAAGAGTTCAAAGTAAATACTGTTTATGAGAGCTTAGACTGGGATTCATAGCACCTATTTTTAGTTGTAAAAGTGGAGCAGTTTGTCTAAGCTGCTCATCCAGACTCCTCCTTCAGGGCGGGACAAGGCCTTTGAAAATGCAACTCAGTCCAGCCAAAAATAGATGCCTAAAATAAATGGGATGAATCACTGTTGTTCTCTACTGATAGCAGAGGAAGCTTGGGCAATTGGTTTACACTACAAGCCTAAAGTTAGTTCAGATGCATAGAAACACTTCACCTTATTTTTAAATGTTCATTAGGCATATATTGAAACTTTGTAAAGACTCTCACAGGTAACTGCAAAGCCTCTGAATTAAGGTGAAGAACTGCACCCTCTATATTTACAACAGAAAGCAACTTAGTGTTAGAAATCATTCAGGAGACAAACAGCAAGCAGAGCAGCCAAAAAGAAGTATGACATGGCAGGTTACAGAATTTCTACCACAGCATGTTGTAGATGTTAAAACTTTACTTAGGAACTGGAAAAGTTCAAGGCAGAGAAGTCCATGGAAGGTTACATCTATACCAGATACCATCAGGAAGCCACAGAATCACATGTTGTGACAGGCTGGGAGATTGGTCTAGGGATGATTTCCTGAATTAATACAACTTGCCCTGTGCATCTTCTTTCAGCCACTGTTGGAGTAAGAGTGTAAGAGTTAGATATTGGTCTGACTGAGTATGCCTGCTCAGATTCTCTCAGACATCTACTACTAGTTCTTGATTCAAGGATTTACTGGCTAGGAATTATCACATTAGAAGAGCAGTCATATAAAATAAAATTAAAATACCTGCCAATTAACATTAGCTGTCAATAAAGCTTCATCGCTGGTATTTATTTAGGCTGAAGCCTTTCCTAAAAGTATATCCATAAAACTGGCAATGATAATGGGCTACTTTTATTGACAGTTCTTACTCTTCTGAGGCTCTGTATACACCTATTTATGCTTAGGAGATCATAAAATATGGTCAGCTGATAATTTCTTTATACTCAGTTATTTTGTCATTATCATCCTTTTCTTTTTAATGAAATACAGTATGTTTGGATGTGCTACTCCTCATCCTGCTACTTTTGTTATCCAACCTACTCAAAAGCCACATGAAACAAGGAAAAACTTAAAGCTTTTATGTGGTCACCACCACCTGAGCCAAACCAGCTTTTTGGTATCTTTGGACCCAGAGGATCTGGGTTTCAGCTTTACATCCTGTAAAGAAGAGAGGTAATATCACAAGGTGCAGACAAGAAAAATAGGAGCAAAACAACTGCTTTAAATGTAAAAATTCTGAACCAAAATTTTCAGACTATAATGACCTTATTAAATGGTTGTTTGGATTAGTTTTCAGAAGCTGTGGGATGTGGCAACAATTGTGAGCCATACTACCAGGGACATTTCACTTTTTCTGTTTAGATTGAGAATTCATCACAAATAGGCTCACAAAGACTTTAAGTAGCTGTGAGTATCAGGGGTTCCCACCGGTTTGGACTAGGAAGATATTCTGCCCCTCGCTTCATGCTGTGTACTGCAAAACAAATGCCATGCCTGTTACATCACTGACATCAAGTTACTGTCATGTAACTTGATATACCACCAAGTGAAAGCAGAAACAGCAAAAATATAAGGGGGGGNTTGTTTACCTACTCCTGTAATATAGGATGAAGGGGACATCTGACAAAATCAAAAGGTAAGCCATTTCTTACTGTTGAAAGTTAGAAAAACATAAACCCAAACAGTTTTTAAAAAATAACCCCTTATATATTATAGACCTGTTACCACAGGTCTAACTGAAAGAGAAAACCATAATAGGATTCACAGGAAGATTAAACATCATGTGAATCGTACAAATAATCTCTCTTGCATAAAGCATGATTAAATTTTGGGACCTCATTCCTTAGATAATAAGCAGCCACCAAGAAATAGGGTTAGGAAGCAATTTCCCTTTGGGCATATTTTATCATATTTCTCTATTTCATGGTTCTCTAGTAGATTTTTCTCAAGATTTTGCTGATGGACAGTGCGGGAGGTAAGATACTGGATTAAGTGAATTTTTGTGTGGTCTAATAGTACCATGCCAAAAATTCTTAACAAATTACATGGTTTCTTATCAAATATGACCCATGTTTAACACCTGTAAAGACTGCTAAAAATGTCATGGCAGTCTTCCAAGGATACCTGTATTTGATCCAAAGGGAAAAAAAAATCCCAATGAAGTAAATGAGAGAGATAATGTCAGAAGTGTTAAAGAATTGACAGAGAACTTGCTTGCTTGTATATATAATTTCATACCTCTATTGGAAATTATCTAACTCAACTACATCATCAGTGCGATTAACTCAATCTTTAAGAGGTATTGTTAGTCAAGAGAAGTTCTTAAATGTAAATAATCATTAAGACTAGGTAGCACTTTACAATTGTAGTTAGTATTAAACTAGATTAGGTGTAAACTAAGGATAGGAAAAGCATATCCAAGGGAACGTAAGACAAACTAAACTAAGTACTGGAAGCAGTACATTCAAAGCAACACGTAGCTGAATTATGACATTCTTTAAGGGGATCAAGAAGCCTGAGAGGGTATTCTGCATCCAGCTTTAAACAATACATAATTACCTGAGAGAATAGAATAAAGAGTATAAAGAAAAAAATTCACAAACAAGACTGATGACTTTGTTTTCTTTAGGAGCAGAAGACCAAGGACATGATTGTAGCAGCCTGATACATAAAAGTCCATATAGACTAGAGAATAATTTTTTTTCATGTAAACAGAAAAAGAAACATAAATTAGAAATCTTACTGTGACTACAGGAATTTTTTTTTGGATGTTAGGGAAAATGTTCGTATCAAATGAGCTGAAACACACTACTTTCAGTGGCCTGTGGTCTCCTGGATAACTTGAAGAAAGGCCAAGTACAGGCAAGGATATCTCAATCTGCCTTAGAACAGTTCTGGATCATAGAATCACCGAATAGTTTGGGTTGGAAGTGACCTCAAAGACCATCCAGTCCCACCCCCCTGCCACAGGCAGGGACCCCCCTCCACTGGACCAGGTTGCCCAAAGGCCCACCCAACCCAGCCTTGAACACTGCCAAGGAGGGGGCAGCCACAGCTTCTCTGGGCAGCCTGTGCCAGGGCCTCAGCACCCTCACAGGGAAGAATTTCTCCCTAATATATTATCTAAAACTCCCCTCTTTCAGATAAAGTGGTGTCTTTTTGTTCCCTATAGCCCTCCATTCTTATCATTTTGTGGTACACTCCTGGGCAGATGAATCACAAGGGAAGATTCCTTGTGCTTAGTGGGAAATCCCAATGGCTATGCCAAGGAGAACAACAGAGAATTTAGGACATGGAAAGCTCAAGTACTTGTAGTTACATTGGAAAAACTGTAACATACCACACAAGCAGCTTCTGTAATTCCCAAACCTGGTATGTATTCATCATTCAAAACTAACATGACACAGATGCCAAAACCTACATTGTTTTCTGTGCTGATTTATATTGTGGTTAAAATAGAGCAAGAGCCTACATTTTAATACAAAATATTGAATTCATACATAAAAGCTCATTTTTTTGTCTTCCGAGTTAGTGAAAAGTGAGGTCTTTTGAGATGGTAACTGATGTATTATGGTCTAGACAAGTGGTCCTTGTGGTGGGTGGGGAACTGTCTGACAGGCCACATGCAGAGTATCACGGTAAATAGCTATTTTTGACCAAGCAACCTCTCACACGTGGAGTCCCCCCAGGGTCAGTACTCATCAAACTATTCAATATATTCTTCAGTGATCTGGACAATGAGATCAAGTGCACCCTGATTAGGTTTTTGGATGATATAAAACTGAGTGGGGTAGCAGACACTTTGAAGAGAGAAACAGCCTGCAGGAAGATTTAGATAGGCTGAAAGATAGGCTGAAATTTAGGAAGTTCAATATGGGACAAGCATAAAGTTTTGCATCTGGGAAAAGATAATCCAGGAGTGCAGCACAGGTTGGGATCTGCCTGGCTGTGGAGCAGCTCTGTGTAAAGGGGTCTGGGTGTCCTGGTGGACAACAAGCTCCATATGAGTGGACAGTGTGCTGCAGCAGCAAGGCAAGTCAACAGCATGCTGGGTTGCATGGACAAGGATATCACCAGCAGAGACAAAGAAGTCACTATCCCACTCCGTGCCTGTCAGGCCATGCCTGGATATACTGCGCTCAGTGTTGGTACCCACTATACAGAAAGATGTGCACAGGTTGGAGGGCCTACAGAGGAGGGGCACCAGGATGGTCAAAGGATTGGGAAGCCTATCACATGGGGAAAGGCTGAGAGAACTGGGTTTGTTCAGCCTTGAGACAAGAAGGCTTAGGGGACACCTTATCACCAGGTTCCAGTATTTAAAGGGTTTCTACAGATAATAGGGAGAGACCCTTTTTACAAGGACTCACATGGAAAAGTTGAGTAGTAAGAGATTGCAAATTACTCCTGAGGAGATTCTGACTGGACACAAGAGGAAAAAAAATCACTAGAGGAACAATCAGCCATTGAAATAATCTCCCCAGGGGAACAGTGTTTCCCCAAAACTGGGCACTTTTAATTTTCAGCTGGGCAGAGTATTGGGCCGTCTTGTCTAGACCAGATGATTCTTAAGGACCCTTCCAACTTAGTGTTCTGAGATTTAAGAATGTAATCCAGCCACCTTTAAGACTGACAGTAACTGGTATTCAGCAGTCTTAGATGAGAAACAAAGAACTGAAAAGGGCTAAAAGATGAAGGGTGAAGTTTCAGTGCCAGAGACTGGGGCTTTATCATAGGCAAATATCAATGTTTAGGACCATGTTTCTGTTTCCTTTCAAAATACTAAGATTTAAATAATTTTCTGATTCCCATCCATCTAAATCTCAATTCTGACACTTTTTCTAATACATATCAGTTCAAATTGCCCAAAAATCAGTTGCACCTGCATATCTTTAAATATATATGATAAACCTTACTGAAATACACAAGAAGTTCTGCTCTTTCATGATGCTGCATAAGAAAGGACTGATAAAAGAAAATTATTTATCTCATTCACCATTAACTAGTAATTTTCAGTTTCTTCCAGTGGTAACAAGGAAGATCATTTCCCTTATACTACTAAAGATATAATAGTCAGATGAGTTCTTTCCATGCTAGCCTTATTAATCATTATTACAATAAAGATTTTTCAGTAAGTGCAAAATGCCATTAGGCACAACATAAAAACAAGAGAAGCCACTGTTCATCTGAGAGAGCAGACAGATCGTTTCTTCTATGAGAGCTTTTGCTGTATCACTTCCAATGTGTTTAGTTTTCACCAAAAGTTACAGCATGTTGTTAAGGTCATTGTCTCAGTGTCTTAAACATTGACAGGCTCGAGGAAGCCTGTTCCAGTGTGTGACCACCTGATTTCCAGTGAAACTGCTTTATCCAGTACTACCAGTATTTATTTGCCAGAGACACTAGTGAGTAGTACGTCAGAGGTTATGACTTCAGTTCTTGATACATTTCACCAATTTTCCAATTCTCTCGTTATATATATACACACACCAGTCTATAAATAAATTAGGAGACACAATATGTTTAAACCTTATCTTAGAAGAATAATTTTTTAAAAATGCAACAAAACTATCATTTTTAATATTCAGCTGAAATCTTGCTGCTTTGTACTTCCTTCAACCTCCCTTCTCTAGGCACTTTAGTGTTGGGTACCTTGAAGGTTGACAAACGTGAACGGACACTGGGGAATACAGTGGTCATGGGGGTCTGTAGGACACAAATCAAATTTTTAAGCTTCCCATTTCGATCTACAGCCAGTAAACTACATCATGGTTTTGTAATAAAATACTTGTTTCAGAAAGCTGGTAAGTGCCTATGCCTTTTCTATTCATATATAAAGACAACAGAACTAAGAGGAGGTTGTGCTTTGTACAACTGTAGCTGTGAAATTGTGATTCTATGAGGAAGGAATCTAATTCTAAAAAAATTATCTCCAGCAGTGAAGCAAATTAATGAAATAATTTGTAATGATTCTCCAGGGTTACTCTGAATTCTTTCAGTTCTCTGTTCTGATGATATGGTAAGGGCATTCAACTTTTTTCAAGTTAGCGGGCAAGGAAGGCACTCAGGGCTTGATCTTGCAAAAGCTAAGTTATAAAATATGCATGTTTTTGGAATCCCAGGAATGTGCAAAGATTTAGAATTTGTACTTCTAGGATTACATTTTTTAACCCAATTAAATCTTACTGTGCCAAATGCAGTAGCTGAAATTATAGATTTGGAACAGTTATTTTGAGAATGGTCCAAAGTATATGTAAATCAAGCACCATGATTATTTTTAAATGAACTAAGAAACACTTTATTTTGTTTAACAAAAGTTTTTTAATACCCCAAATTCTTGTATGCTTACATGTGTATTTAGCTAGGGTCTGGATTACATCTACATTGCACAATAAAGCACCCAGGAAGGAGCAAAAGCATAGAGAGATTGTGAGGTATCACTGCTGTTTCTCAACCACAGGATAAGTGAGAAGGCAGTATGAATTGTACAGCATGTTCAGATGCATAGTTGAAGTTCATCCAGACTATTCAAACCTCTGGAGACCTGAGGCTGAAAATAGCTTTTGAACAACTCTTCTTCTGCAAGATCTATCATACTTCACCAGGCTCAGTACTGGTACCCAAACGGAGCACACTAATCCACTATTCCTGTAAAACTAAGACCAAAATAAGAGGGGATGTGTAAAGATTATCTTGACACTTAGTGTTTTTGACAAAACCGGGTTATCCTATCACTGTGGCAACAACTCTTCTGACAGAAACCGAAGTTTTGCTGTGTCACTAAGGTAATTTCATTCAGAAACTGTGTTCAGAGCCTTCAGCAAAACAGTGTATGTCTTGGAGACACAACATAGCTGTATCTGTATTACCCTCTGCTTCGTAATATCAGAGAACATGTTGAAAGATGACAAAAGGCATTTTAAACAAACAGCAAGTCAGTTCCCTCTCTATCAGTGTACATGGTATTTTCTTTGTAGTTCAGGGCAGGAGATGGCTCATTGAGAAATAAGGTCATGAGCAAATTCCCCAGCTGAGTTTGCTAAAGTTTGCACTCCCCTTTGAGTGGTAAAATACAAAATTTCACGGGTAAGTGAATGTCCTGGGTTTGGTTAGGATAGAGTTAAATTTTCTCCAGAAAAATCACCAGCCAGACCAGGTAACCCAAACTAACAAAAGAGGGGTATTTCATATCATATGGCATCATACTCAGCATAAAAGGGAACTAATCAGGGGAGGCACAGAGGCAAGCTCCAAGACACAGCTTGGGGAAGGTCCGAGTTCGGGACAGGTCTGAGCTGCATGGATGGAGTTTTGCAGTTCAGTGAGGAACGGCATTGTGTATCACCAGGTTTGTATATTCTGCTATATGTACTGTTGGTTTTGTTTCCCTCTCCCTTTCCTGTGCCAGTAAACTGTCCCAATCCCAACCCAAGAGGGAACTTCCAAGACATACCCCAAAGAAATCAAGTTTTTATTGTGACACCACTGCACAGTTTTAATTTCCAATTAACAATCCTATATGTCCTGGTTTCAGCTGGGATAGAGTTATTTCCCTCATCATAATACAGGGCTATATTGGGTTTGTGCTGAAAACACTGTTGATTGCAGAGATGGTTTGATTACAGCTGAGCAGCACTCACACAGAGACAAGGCCTTTTCTGCTCTTCACACCACTCAACTAGTGAGTAGGCTGGGGGTACACAAGGATTTGGGAGGGGATACAGCAGAAACAGCTGACCCCAACTGACCCAGGAGATATCCCTTACCATACAGCGTCATGCTCAGCATAC
>VZTU01026324.1:8362-20966 GCA_013400835.1 Zapornia atra
GCTCCCTTCAGGGACTGGCAGGCTGCAGTGAGGTCCCCCCACAGCCTTCTCTTCTCCAGGCTGACCCAGCCCAGCTCCCTCAGCCTCTCTTTGTAGGGCAGCTGCTCCAGCCCTCTGAGCATCCTCGTGGCTCCTCTGACCCCTCTCCAACAGCCCCACATCTCTCTTGTATTGGGGGCCCCAGCTCTGGACACAGGACTCCAGCTGGGGCCTCCCAGGGCAGAGCAGAGAGGGACAATCCCCTCCCTGTCCCTGCTGCCACCCCTCTGCTGATGGAGCCCAGGATCCCATTGGCCTTGTGAGCTGCCAGAGCCACTGCTGGCTCAGGGGGAGTTTCTCCTCCCCCACAATCCCCAAGCCCTTCTCAGCAGGGCTGCTCTCCAGCAGCTCTTCTCCCAGGCTGTATCTGTGTCTGGGATCCCTCCAGCCCCAGTGCAGCCCCTGACCCTTGGCAGTGTTGAACCTCATTAGGTTCCCCTGTCCCATCTTCCCAGCCTGGCAGGATCCCTCTGGATGCCTTCCTGTCCTTCTAGGGTGAAAGAAAGGAACCACCTGGTTGCAGCTGGTGGTTCACAGAAGAGTCCATGTTACTAACCTGGCTTCTCCAAACTCATGAAGACTGTCTCTCCAGCAAATGGGAAGAGGGTAAGCATGTCCTCAAAGACCATGTTGCGCTTGAACGTGTTCCCAGAGAAGAAGATGGAAAGGAAATCTGTTTGGGCCCCAACACTCAGGACATACCAGTAGACAACTTCATGGAGGCAGAGTTTTGGTTGGAGGTTGTCAAACACAAACCCATTAATAGCTGGAAGGGAACAGGAGGGAAACATCTCATCAGGATTCCCCCAGGGGTGCCAAACTGCTGTATGATCCCCAGGGCAAGGATGAACCTGTGTCTGCCAGTCTTCACAGAGAGCCCCTGGCCAAACACTCACTGTGCATCACGTTGGAGGCATAGAACTGGGGGTCCTGGGTGTCCACGTGGGTTGGGTCTGTGCAGAACCTCCTGATGTTCTCCTCCAGGTACCAGCTGAGGTTCTCATCGAAGATGGAGAACAGCACCAGCCTCGTCTTGTCTGACATCATCTGGAGGGCAGAGAAGGAAGAGGTTATTCCTGGTCTGAGCAGAGTGCCCTCAGGGTTGCTGCCTGGCTGCATGGGGAACACCTTACTGCTGTTTCTTCCACAGGAGTTAGGGTCTTCCACAGGAGCAGGGAAGGGAGGATGAGGAAGGCAGGGGCATTGGGACTGAGGGTAGGGCTGAAGAGAACAGGGCAGACAAATTTGCTTTTACCTGAATATTTCATCCAATGCAGTTATTCCAGACTTTCAGCCTGGAAGTTGAGGAGACAAAGGAAGGACCCACCTGATTTCCCCTCTGATCCATGGACTTCTTAAAGCAGATCAGGAGGGGCCCAATCAGGCCTGAGGCCGTGTCTCGGACTGGGTCAATGGAGCTGTAGTAGAACCGGGTGAGGCAGCGAGGATCTGCCTGTGTTGGCCCATCCTCAGTGGTGACCCTCCAGCTGTAGGTGAATGACTGGCCAGGGGGGACAGGAATGTCCTTCACATCCTTATCTGGCAACACACAGCCAAAGGGTAGATCAGTTAGATTTGGGTTGCTCCTGCAAGGGGTGATCCCTGCTGAGAAGGACTTGGGGATTGTGGTGGGTGAGGAACTCCCCCTGAGCCAGCAGTGGCTCTGGCAGCTCACAAGGCCAATGGGATCCTGGGCTCCATCAGCAGAGGGGTGGCAGCAGGGACAGGGAGGGGATTGTCCCTCTCTGCTCTGCCCTGGGAGGCCCCAGCTGGAGTCCTGTGTCCAGAGCTGGGGCCCCCAATACAAGAAAGATGTGGGGCTGTTGGAGAGGGGTCAGAGGAGCCACGAGGATGCTCAGAGGGCTGGAGCAGCTGCCCTACAAAGAGAGGCTGAGGGAGCTGGGCTGGGTCAGCCTGGAGAAGAGAAGGCTGTGGGGGGACCTCACTGCAGCCTGCCAGTCCCTGAAGGGAGCTGATAAGCAGGAGGGGATTCAGCTTTTTAAAAGGATGGACAATGGCAGGACAAGGGGGATGGATTAAAGCTAAAGGAAGGAAGGGTGAGATTAGATATTAGGGGGAAGTTCTTTCCAGAGAGAGTGGTGAGGGGCTGGAACAGGCTGCCCAGAGAGGGGGTGGGTGCCCCGTCCCTGGGGGTGTTCAAGGCCAGGTTGGATGGGGCCCTGGGCAACCTTGTGTAGCTCCAGGCCTGGAGGTTGGTGGCCCTGCCTGTGGCAGGGGGGTTGGAGCTCTGTGACCCTTGGGGTCTCTTCCAACCCAGGCCATTCTATGATTCTATCCTATGATTTTTTAGAGGCTCTCAGAAAGGTTTTCTCACCACACAAGTCGCAGAGACAATTGCCCAAACCCATCCCCACCCCAGGATGGCACACTGACTGCACCCATGAACTTGCATGGAATGTTGACCTGGACAGAAGCAGCCCCTGGGACCAGCTGAGGATGGAGAGGAATATGCCTAATTTAGAAAGCTCTTAAAGTTCCTTCAAACTGGAAAATCTGCCCAGTCTCAGCAATGTCTGGGCTTTGGACTGCCTAGAGGAGTTTGCAGATGAAGGTACAGAGCTTGGCAGGGCTGAAATGGGTGAAAAACAAGGCAAGGAAAGAGAGATCTTTAAGCAAATACAGCTAGATCATGAGAAGAGCAAGGAGGAGATCTGGAAGGGACAGAAGGAAAGCTCAAATGCAGATAAACCCTCTGAGCATCCAGTGGGATCTTGGACTGATGTCCAAGTCAACTTTTTAAAAGAATAGACAATGGCAGGACAAGGGGGATGGATTAAAACTCAAGGAAGGAAGGGTTAGATTAGGTATTAGGGGGAAGTTTTTTCCAGAGAGAGTGGTGAGGGGCTGGAACAGGCTGCCCAGAGAGGGGGTGGGTGCTAGATCATGAGAAGAGCAAGAAGGAGATCTGGAAGGGACAGAAGGAAAACTCAAATGCAAATAAATCCTCTGAGCATCCAGCAGGATCTTGGACTGATGTAGCCCAGCTGAGCTGCTGTGGGAGCATGGTGTAGAGAGCTTCTGTGTCAGTCAGGGTAGGAACAGCCCTTTTTGTTTCTACTCTCCTCAAAAGCATCATCCCTGGAGCTCCAGGACCTCAACTCTCCCACTTTCACAGAGCTGACTCACTGGCAAAGCTGGTGAGCTGTGTCTGGCTGGCTGGGATGTTGACAGAGAGGCAGAGACAAGGCTCCCAGCCCCCTTGTGCAGCTTGGCTCTTTTAGGCCCTCCAGCTGATGGGCTGCTTTGCCCTTTTGACTCTCCTGAAGAAAAACCTTCATTTAGATGGCAGCAGGTCAGGAAGCTGACCTGGTTTGCTGAAGCCCTTAGAGTCTGCCATCCTGATTCTTCCACCTCTGCTGCAGCAGAGGAGCTTTTCTCCAGCATCTGTGGTTGCTCCCATTGTTGTGATGTGCCAGAAAGGGCAGAGAGGAAGAGAGGGGAGGGATGTGGGGTGATTTTGCCCTGGTGGGATGTGGGATGCCCTTGCACAAGTTATGATCCTGGGAGCATGCTGTCAGGGCATGAAAGCAGATCTGCTAACTCAGCAACCTCAGAGCAAAAACTCCAAAGCTTTGAGAGGGAGAGTGTGGATCATAAGGAACCCCACATTAAAGCAGGGCATGGGGGAGCCTGGGGAAGGAGAACTGTAACCAGACTGGCAAACACAGGCAGGGGGCTTCCTGCCTCATGAGAAAAGAGAGACCTCTGGGGTGGACCAAACAATATGATCCCAGCTTCCTGGTTGACAATGACCCTTCTTCCAGCCATCATTGAAACCTCCCTTAAAGGCAGTATTACACTAAGGGGGCCATGAACCAAGAACCATGATCATCTCTGGGACCACAGTGCTCAGGCACTTGGATTGATGGGTTGGACAACCAGCCTTACTATGGGCTGCAGGAAGCCCAGAAGAATGGCAGTGGCCAAGTGATGTCCCAAATTGTCATGGCTTGCCTTACCTTGAGAGGACTTCATGGCATGGAAAGGCCTTACGCTGGTGAGGCCGTGAGGGTAGATGTTGTATGGTCGGCTTGCCAGGTTCCTGAACACAATCTGAAATGAGAACAGCCAGCAGGAATGTTTACTGCTTTCTGAGCCCTGGGAGCTCTCAAGGCTGCCATGGGAGTCCTCACAGGGAGGGAAACACTGGGCAGCAGTGCTCTGGGATCAGCTACCTGCTGGTGTCCAATGGGTAGAAAGCCAGATGTGTCTGGGACCATAAAGCAGGAGTCAGAATAGAAGAAGCAACTGTTTATTTCTCTACCAGCCTACACTGTCTGTCCTCCTGGGAGATGCCCATTTTAGTGAGGGCATGGATATAGGGGATTAATGAAAAGGGGAGTCACTGTCTTTATCTCACTTTGCATAATAGAATCATAGACTGGTCTGGGTTGGAAGGGACCTCAAGGGTCACAGAGCTCCAACCCCCCTGCCACAGGCAGGGCCACCAACCTCCAGGCCTGGAGCTACACAAGGCTGCCCAGGGCCCCATCCAACCTGGCCCTGAACACCCCCAGGGACAGGGCACCCACCCCCTCTCTGGGCAGCCTGTTCCAGCCCCTCACCACTCTCTCTGTAAAGAACTTCCCCCTAATATCTAATCTAACCCTTCCCTCCTTTAGCTTTAGTCCATTCCAGGAGGCCTCAGAGGACCAAAACACAAATTATGTGCAGAAGTCAACAGCTTCAAATTGGTCTCCACTGCACAAAACTCCTTTATTTCTCTAAATAGCTCTGTCAGGGCTTTGCCAAAGGGACACCTTCAGCTCCTTGCCCACAGCTGCACAGGGAGCAGAAATCTGAAGTTCTTGGACACCATCCCCTTCCTTCTAGCAGCAAACAAGTCAAGTGGTCAGTAGAGGCACTTGGGGAGACACAAGCAACAGTCCCCAATACTGTATAGTAAAAGCACACAGACAGAGTGGAGGATGAGAGGCCACTCCTGGCTCAGAGGAAGGCCATGTGTCATAGATGAATGCACACAGTTCCTAAGATGCCTGCAATGAAGTCAAATCAAGGGGACTGGGCCGTATCCAGCAGTGTGTCCAGCAGGTCACAGGAGGGGATCCTCCCCCTCTACTCTGCCCTGGTCAGGCCCCACCTGGAGTGTTGTGTCCAGTGCTGGGCTCCCTGGGATCAAACAGCCAGGGATCTCCTGGAGAGAGTCCAGAGAAGGGCTACAAAGTTGATTAGGGGCCTGGAGCATCTCCCCTATGAGGATAGGCTGAGTAAGTTGGGACTCTTCAGCCTTGAGAAGAGAAGACTAAGGGGGGACCTAATTAAAGTCTATAATTATCTTAAGCAGGGGATGCAGGGGGAATTGGCCAGCCCCTTTTCAGTGTCTGTGGGGACAGGACAAGGGGCAATGGCTGTAAACTGGAGCACAGGGAGTTCCACACCAACATGGGGAAGAACTTTTCCCCAGTGAGGGTGAGGGAGCCCTGGGACA
This sequence comes from Zapornia atra, assembly GCA_013400835.1. Lineage (NCBI taxonomy): Eukaryota > Metazoa > Chordata > Aves > Gruiformes > Rallidae > Zapornia > Zapornia atra. The sequence goes on from VZTU01026324.1 coordinate 13,872, forward strand.
GGCTGCCCAGGGAGGTGGTGGAGTCTCCTTCTCTGGAGAGATTCCAGCCCCATCTGGACGCCGCCCTGTGCAATATGAGATAGGGAGCTGCTTTGGCAGGGGGGTTGGACCCCATGAGCTCTTGAGGTCCCTTCCAACCCCTAAGATTCTGTGATTCTGTATCCTGTGCCTATCTGCTGATCTCACTGAGAGCTTTCAGCATCAGCCTTCAGTAACATCTGCCTTTCTGGTGACCTTTGGCTGTTACCAAACATGACCGAGCACCTCAAGGAGTAACGTCAGATCCTAGCCACAAACCAGGAGCTAAACAGCACCAAGCTTTGAAGTGTCCCTTTCTGTTCCCTCTTTGTGAAAAGCCATCCCTCTCTTACCTTAAACTGATCTCCAACCTCCCCCTTAAGGACAGGCCCCAGAATTCCCTTGTCCAGCTGGTCTGGCTCCTTGCGCCTCTTGAAGGCCGCGTCCTCGTACTCCACAAACATCACCTTCTTATACCTGGAACCAATCCGCTGAGGACCAGGCTCCAGGAACAGGCTGCTGATGTTTCTGCAGGCAAGGCAGAGAAAGAGCAAATGCAGGACACTGTCAGAACCAGAGCAGGCCCCTCCATTGTCCAAAGGCCTACGCAGAGGCCCAGGGACTACAGCGCGCACGGGGAACGCCTGTCTTTGCAATCACAACACAACATCCTGAGGAATAATGTCTCAAGGAATTCAGTGCTGCTTTAATGGAGAAAGCTTCAATTGGGCTGCACAGTGGCCACCTCAAGCTGACACTCTCCTGTCTTGGAGGGAAGTTGGACTCGATGATCTCTCGAGGTCCCTTCCAACCCCTACAGTTCTGTGGTTCTGTGAGGTGTTGAGTGTGAGAGCTGAGAGCACAGCAGGTTGTTATGTGTCAGAGAACAGCCTCCATATGTGGGCAGTAAGGCAACAGAGCAGCTGCCTTTTCTTGATCATCCCAGCTCCTTCATAGAATCATAGAATCATAGAATCATAGAATCATAGAATCATAGAATCATAGAATCATAGAATGGTCTGGGTTGGAAGGGACCCCAAGGATCACAGAGCTCCAACCCCCCTGCCACAGGCAGGGCCACCAACCTCCAGGTCTGGAGCTACACAAGGTTGCCCAGGGCCCCATCCAACCTGGCCTTGAACACCCCCAGGGACGGGGCACCCACCCCCTCTCTGGGCAGCCTGTTCCAGCCCCTCACCACTCTCTCTGGAAAAAACTTCCCCCTAATATCTAATCTAACCCTTCCTTCCTTTAGCTTTAATCCATCCCCCTTGTCCTGCCATTGTCTATCCTTTTAACAAGCTGAATCCCCTCCTGCTTATCAGCTCCCTTCAGGGACTGGCAGGCTGCAATGAGGTCCCCCCCACAGCCTTCTCTTCTCCAGGCTGACCCAGCCCAGCTCCCTCAGCCTCTCTTTGTAGGGCAGCTGCTCCAGCCCTCTAATCATCCTTGTGGCTCCTCTGACCCCTCTCCAAGAACAAGGCCAGCCCTAAGCTGGAGAGGACACCTCTGGCCTACCCCACGGGACTGAAGGTGGGGGTTTCTGCCCTGTGTGCAGCGACTGCGAGCCAGGATCCCCATCTGTGGCAGAACCCAGTGACCCCACTACTAAGCCAGCCCCAGCCCACACAGCCTGTGTCACCAGAGGAACATGGTGACAAATGGCATCACCATGGAGTGCTGACTGAGGTCTCTTTCTGCTGAGATATTGCACTCGCATCACCCCAGGAATGAGGCAGCAGCAGGTCTCATTGCCTCTGCCATCTAGAGCAAAAGGAAGATCAATTCCTGAGGGAAAGGGTTGCTCCAGGAGCAGCCTCATGGGCACAGCCCCCCCACTCTCACCTGTCCAGAGCCTCTGGCTTCACGGGTGCATAGTCCCAGTCCATCTCCTCAGCTGCAATGTAGTGAGTCCAGGTCACAGGCCTGTCCTTGGCAAACGAGCGCACTTGGATCACATGGTACATTTCCTCCTCCTCTTCCTCAGGGTAATCCATGTCCTCTGGCACGTCAGCCAGCTTCCCCTTCTTCAGCAGGCGCTCCTCCAGGCACTCCTCCACCTTCACAACAGCCTCCATGCCAGCTGGGTTAGGCAGAAAGGGTCACGCTGACGTACCAGCACAGCCCCGTGCTCCCCCAGGCTCTGCTTGGGAGAGGCCCTCTCTCCACTGCTGTCCCCATCCAGCTGGGTCAACCTATGCCATCCTGCTCACAGGCCAGATCGCTCCAGGGGCCTTGGAGCTGCAAGAACTGTATAAAAACTCCTATCCTGGGCCATCCCCTGCACTTTCTTTCCCCCAAGCTCTTGTAGAATAAGGTTACCTTGATGATGGGACAGTATCTGGCAGAACATCCGAAAATAGCCAGCTGTTGCTGGCATGGTCTGGGCTGTGAGATACGTGGCAGGGGAGATTTCTAGGCTACTGAGACGGTGATCTCTCACCAGAAATGTGTGGCCTTCGAAGAAGATGGAGTGGACTTCTGGCCCAGTGCCCAACCCGATCACATGCCAGTGGACCTGCTTCTTGAGGCATAGTGTGAGACCTGCCAGGAGAGAAGGAGAACACCCAGGAGTCAGCACTGTGTCCCTTGTCCCCACTCTTGTGTCACGGACGCAGAGCCTGATGGGCTGAGTAGTGGCCTGCCCTGCAAGGTTGTGGGTTTCAGGCTGGAGTAGTTGCATGAGAACACAGGCTGTGTGAGCAGAAGACACTCACAGGCCACATCAACCCCTGAGAAGGCTACATTTACAGGGTGGAGGACTTTGGCAGGGGCTTTGGGAGGTGTGCTGATGGGAGCTCACAGTGGGATGCTGCAGCAAAAGAGTGAGACGTGCTCCTTGACTATAAACAGGGGAATTGGGAACTGGAAAGGGGACTCACTTGTCTGATCTGGCAAGCCTGAGGCTACAACATTACATCTGGCACAGGGCTCCAGCACATCCTCAGAAGTAGTTGTAATGCCCCCAAAAGAGCACAGAGAGGTCACCAGGATTTTCTGAAGGCTGGGGAAAATTCCTTCCTTAGAGAGACTCGGTGTGCTTAGGAAATGGGAGATGACTCCATTGTAAAAGTATTTTCCTGGGGAGAAACCAGTGTGGGTTGAAGGGCTCTGTAATCTAGCAGGGAAGTGAACAACAAGGACAAGTTCCTGGAAGCTGAACCCAAACAAAGTCAACTACAGAGTCAAGCACTTGTTTTGGCCCTGAGTGCAAAAGGTGACTGGAACAGATCCCAAGAGCCTGAGAGGAGACAGGGTGGAGTCTCCATCCTGAGGCCATCAGGTCTCCATCACCACATCTCCATCCAACACCACTCAGGCCAGGTCCTGCAGCCAGACAGGGGGTTGCTTCCCCCCTTCTCAAAGGGAAGCCCACTGTGCAGACACAGCAGGTGACCGTGAGGTCTACTCAGCTCAAGCTCCATGGATCCACCAGACCAGGGAATTCAGTGAGTTTTGCTTTTTGTCCTTTACTGGAGAATGGCCAGACCCAGGTAGAAGGTTTCAGATGGTGGTTTACCAAGGTTGCTGATGGTAATGACACTCCTGAGTCCCAATTTGCCTTGGAAATTCTTCACTCCCAGACAGCTCTGAACCTTCTCCCAGAAGAACATCAGAAAATGCCAAAATTTGTCTTCACTGAAACCACAGATGGCCTTTTATTTTGCTTTTCTGGAGAAAGGCAGGTTTAGGAGAGACCATGTCACTCTCTACAACTACCTGAAAGGAGTTTGTAGGTAGTTGAGGTAGGTGTCAGTCTCTTCTCTCAGGTAACAAGTGATAGGACAAGAGGAAATGGCCTCAAGTTGTGCCAGGGAGGTTTAGATTGGGTATTAGGAGAAATTTCTTCACTGAAAGGGTTATCAATCATAGAAACAGGCTGCCCAGGGAAGGGGTGGAGTCACCATCACTCCACATATTTACAATACATGTAGACAGGGCATTTAGGATCATGGTTTAGTGGTGGACTTGGCAGTGCTAGGTTAGCAGTTGGACTTTATGATCTCCCTGGAGAAGAGAAGGCTGTGGGGGGACCTCATTGCAGCCTGCCAGTCCCTGAAGGGAGCTGATAAGCAGGAGGGGATTCAGCTTGTTAAAGGGCAGATAATGGCAGGACAAGGGGGATGGATTAAAACTAAAGGAAGGAAGGGTTAGATGAGATATTAGGGGAAGTTTTTTCCAGAGAGAGTGGTGAGGGGCTGGAACAGGCTGCCCAGAGAGGGGGTGGGTGCCCCATCCCTGGGGATGTTCAAGGCCAGGTTGGATGGGGCCCTGGGCAACCTTGTGTAGCTCCAGGCCTGGAGGTTGGTGGCCCTGCCTGTGGCAGGGGGGTTGGAGCTCTGTGACCCTTGGGGTCCCTTCCAACCCAGACCAGTCTATGATTCTAAGGGTCTTTTCCAACTGAAATGACTCTGTGGTTCTACCCCACAAATCCTGCAGAGGAGCATGGTTAGAGCCAGGCTGCTGAGAGCTGAGTTTTCCCCTCAGTGCTACCTACAGGGTCACAAAAGATGAAACCCTTTGATACCAGTACTACTCCTGGAGACCTCCAAGGTGGTCAGCTGCCCTTGGAACTGGGACCAGGAACCAGGTCCTGCTCCACTTCAAAATGGGCAAGGCAGATCAAGGAGCTGAGATTAGACAGTCCCTCTGAGATGAACACAGTCTAACAGTTCTGTCACCAGGAAACTCCTCTGGATGTCCTTTCAGAAGCCACCCTGAGTTTACAGACCCAGCTACACTCCTGTCCTGTCACCTCCCATGCACACTGGTACTCACCAGGCAGTGAGCCATTGATGTAGCCGTTGATGGTGTGCAGCTTTGTCCTGTTGTGAGGCAGGAGCTGAGGAGCTGCAAGGGAGCTGGGCTCAGAGTACCAGCTTTTCCCTGTGGGGAGTGGAGGACACAGTTAGCTTAGGTTAATCTCATGACCAGTAGTGTTCTCATAAAACAGTATTTTAGCCTGAGGAAGAGGATGCTGAAGGGAGACCTTATCACTGCCTACCCTGACCTGCCAGGAGGGTGCAGAGAGGGGGGGGATGGTCTCTTCAGCCAGGGGACAGGAGATGGGACAAGGGGCAATGGGCTCAAGCTGCCCCAGGGCAGGGTCAGAGCAGATGGGAGGGAAAAGTTCTTCCCTGGCAGAGTTGTGGGGCTGTGGCACAGGCTGCCCAAGGAGGGGGCTGAGTCACCTTCCCTGGATGTGTTTAAAAACAGGGTAGATGAGGTGCTCAGGGATCTGGTTTAGCACAGGATGGGAATGGTTGGACTTGATGATCTTAAAGGTCTTTTCCAACCTTGTAACTCTGTGATTCTGTAGTATTACACAGTGAAGCACAATGAGAATCCTGATCCCTATCTCAGAGGTGACAAACAGCTCTGCAGGGAATATGTAGAGCAAAGACAGCCATGTGAACACACAGAACCCTCTTGTGACCAGCAAGTGGTTTAAATATTGTAAGTGCTTCAAATAATGTTGTTTCAGCCCACTCTTGTCACATCTGGGACTATCTCAAAATGTTTAGCCCCATATTGGGCATAAAAAGGACCGTTGTGGTTTAGCCCCAGCCAGAAGCTGACCTCCCATCCACACACACACCCCCCCATGGTGGGATGGGGAGAAGAATCAGAAGGCAAAGGTGAAACTCCTGGGTTGGCATGAGCACAGTTTCCCAGGACAGCAAAGGGAGGGAAAATAATGACAGAAACACACATAAAATAGATATAAAATACATATAAACCAGGTGACACACAATGCAATTTGCTGTCTTCCAACCAGATAGGTGCCTAGGCAATCCCCAAGCCATTCCTCCCTGGCTTTCTATGCTGAGCATGACGTTAGAGGGTATGGACTACCCCTTCAGCTAGCTTGGGTCATCTGTACTGGCTATGTCCTCTCCCAACTTCTTCTTCACCCTATCCTAGCCAAAAACAAGGACAGTGGGCTGTACAAGGCTTAAACCCTTGGGAGGCAGTGTAGGAGCTAAGCAGGTGCTGTCACACCACGTGCCTCAGGCTGAATTTAGGGTCTGGCAGGGGGTAGTTACCTTCATCAAACACTGCGAAGAGCATCACAAACTCCTGCTTTGCATCCTCACTCTCATCGTTCACCAGGGTCCCTGCAAGATGCCATGGGATGTGTCTGTAAAGGTCAGGAAGCACCACACCCCCCTCCCCAGGACATTCCCTTTCTGCCCTCCAGGAACTGGTAGATCAAGGTGAGGCTGTGGATTGCTTTTTTCATGTGTTAAAACCAGCAGGGTCCTGTTTCAAGCTTTGCAGTGCCCAAAAGCTTATGGTTGAGGGGCAGCTGAACCCTAAAGTCAGTTTGTTGTGCCTTCCCCAGGACCCACTTAGTCACCTGGAAGATTCCATTTTACCCAGTCTGCTCATCAGCACCATCATCTGTGCTTCTGTCTAGACTTCAGTAGAGAAGCTGCTCCTGAATCACTGGAGCCTGCAGCCTGGGAGATGACTTAGAATCATAGACTGGTCTGGGTTGGAAGGGACCCCAAGGATCACAGAGCTCCAACCCCCCTGCCACAGGCAGGGCCACCAACCTCCAGGCCTGGAGCTACACAAGGTTGCCCAGGGCCCCATCCAACCTGGCCTTGAACACCCCCAGGGATGGGGCACCCACCCCCTCTCTGGGCAGCCTGTTCCAGCCCCTCACCACTCTCTCTGTAAAAAACTTCCCCCAATATCTAATCTAACCCTTCCTTGTGCCCATCCCTCTCCAGTGACTACAGAGGGCTCTGGACAACTACCTCCAGATGGTTAAACCAGTAGTGACCCATCTCAGGTACACTTCTTGGTGCCTTGCACCTAGCAAGTATTAACTGTCAGGGTTTGATCACCTCTGTGGAAGGAAGGAGAACAGGCACAGGTACTGTGGACCAGACAGCGTCCTGCCTCTCTCCTGCCTGACCCTAAACACTTGCTGATACAAACTTCCTTCTAATCTTTCTGGCAAGACTTGTTTGACAAAGCACTGTGGCTGAAGGAACAACCATTTGTATCAGGACAGGCTGGGGGGGACCTGCTGGAGAGGAGCTCTGTGGAGAAGGACCTGGGGGT
>VZTU01026324.1:21374-32161 GCA_013400835.1 Zapornia atra
GGACACCTATCTGAGTGATATGTCCTGGGGAGCTGCTTTGGCAGGGGGTTGGACCCCATGATCTCTTGAGGTCCCTTCCAACCCCTACAATTCCATGATTCTGTGATTCTGTGATAACAGCTTGGTGAAGCTCTAGAGGAAAGAGAAAGATTTCTGTCTCCTTAGCATTCACCTTATGGTGACACAAAGTAGAAGATTTCATCCATGGAGTGAAATCTTGCAAAGGAAACCAACACCTGAACTCAAAGTGTGTTTGGCTCCTGTACTGGGAAGGGACTTTTTGAGGAAAGGGATAGACTACAAATGTGGTGGTGCTGCTGCTGCCCACAGCTTTTGGAAATGCATCTCCACTGCCACGTTCAGCCTTGGGAAATGCCTCTTTGATCTTTCTGCTTTCCAGGTCATGATCCCAGGCCTGCTGTCCCCATCCTGTGGTGCCCTTACCAGGTCTGCACACGAGCAGGGCTCCGATCAGACCCGAGTTGATGTCCTTCACGCTGTCGGTGTTGGAAGAGTAGGAGTGGGTCAGGCACGATGAGTCCCCATCTGTTGGGCCCTGGTTTTCCTGGATTTCCCAGATGTATGTGTGTGACTTCCCTGGGTCCACCCTGTCACCTTCATTTTCTGGCTGGCTGGTCTCATCCTCATACCCTGCGCCTAAAGCCAAAGGAACAGGCAGACGTCACTGAAGGTTCACTCCCAAGACACTGGGGCTACAGCAACACCCTTCCCTTCCCTAAACCCAAGCACAGCCCCTCTCTACCCCAGCCCCTGGGGTCAACCTGGCTCCCACTGGTGATGCCCACTCAGGGCAGTGAGCAGAGATGTGTCGAGACTCTTGTTGGGCTGTGCATCCACTGCCTGCCCTGACACTGGGGGACACAGTCTTCCCAGCCCTGACACTGGGGGACACAGTCTTCCCAGCCCTGACACTGGGGGACACAGTCTTCCCAGCCCTGACACTGGGGGACACAGTCTTCCCAGCCCTGAGCACCCAGTCTCTGGTTTAAGTTACGTGTTACCTCTGTCACTGACACACGTTTGCTCTGGGCTCAGCTCATTTCTGGGATGGGCACAGCCTTGCTGCAACCCTGTGCTTAAGCTAGGGCTGTGAGGGTCTGTCCTTGTAAAAGGATGGGAGTAGCAGGGTCAGGGAGGGCTGCACTCCCTCCTGGCAGGCTGGCATCACTGCTGTGGTTGCTTGCAGCACCTGGCTCTTGCCCAGCTCACCCTCTGATGCCTTCCAGTAGGACACCCCAATGGCATGGAGGCTGTATGGACGGGAAGCCAGGTTTTTAAACACGATGACCACCGTGTCGTAGACTTCTGCTCGGATGGTGGGGCCCAGAAGACCTGAAAGCAGAGACACAACAGGCTCAGGCAGAGGCACATTCAGCCATGGGCCCCAAAGGGTCTGGGCTTTCCACCTGCACAGTTAGTGCTTGTCCCTCACACAGCACGCCAGCATCAACTGCTCTCACACCAGCAAGGCTCCTTGCATTCCCAGCAGCTCTGCTGTACTGGGGCTATAACTAGGTGTTTTCCCACTCCTGGCAGAGGAGCTGTGGGTACCCAACCCAGGATGGGTTTGGCTGCTCTCAAGGAAAGCTAGGGCTCACCGTGCTGCAGGTGCTTCTTACCCATCCACGCTGGCTTGGGCTTGGGCTGTGTGAACGAGGCATCAGGGTACTCCACAAACACAGCCTTCCTGAACCCAGGAAGGGCACCAGGCATGGGGGGCTGCCATGCTTCCTTCCTGCAGGAGGAAGGAAAAGCCAAGGCTGATTGCACAGCCCCATCCACAGACAAGCAACAGCCATCCTCCTCCTCCTCCCCACCCCACCAGCTTGCCTCTGCCACGCTGCCCCAGGGACCCTGTTGTGTGTTTCAGGTTTCCTGACAAGCCCAGGTGTGTTGGGAAACCTTGTTCAGCTCACAAGTGACATGGTGGCAGTGATTAACATCCTGCTGTTAGTCATAGAATCATAGAATGGCATGGGTTGGAAGGGACCCCAAGGGTCACAGAGCTCCAACCCCCCTGCCACAGGCAGGGACACCAACCTCCAGGCCTGGAGCTACACAAGGTTGCCCAGGGCCCCATCCAACCTGGCCTGGAACACCCCCAGGGATGGGGCACCCACCCCCTCTCTGGGCAGCCTGTTCCAGCCCCTCACCACTCTCTCTGGAAAAAACTTCCCCCTAATATCTAATCTCACCCTTCCTTCCTTTAGCTTTAATCCATCCCCCTTGTCCTGCCATTATCTGCCCTTTTAACAAGCTGAATCCCCTCCTGCTTATCAGCTCCCTTCAGGGACTGGCAGGCTGCAGTGAGGTCCCCCCACAGCCTTCTCTTCTCCAGGCTGACCCAGCCCAGCTCCCTCAGCTCCCTCAGCCTTTCCTAGTCACGATGGAAGGAGACACAAAGGCAGGAGGGATGGTGCCTGGGGACCTCAGGACTCAGGTGCAGCCAGGAGCAGGCAGAGCTGCAAGCATTGCTGCCAACCTCGTGCCTTGCCACCTTCATGGCTCCCACCAGCAGAGACCCTGAAGTGCCACAACAGCAGTGCCACGGAGGCAGCCCCCAGCCCCAGCCCCTTCAGGTGTGGCACACACATCACATCACCTTGAGCATCATCCCCAGCTTCAGCCAGGAAAGAGACTGTGTTGGGCTGCATGGTAGGTCCTGGCAGTTTGCTCTGCAGTCCAAGCAACATCCCCACATTCATCTCTTCTCTGACCAAACTGAGATCTGCAGCCAGCCCCTAAAAAGCTTCTCTTTGCAGCAGGGGAATAAAGGAGCCTTATTTCACACCCCACTTGCCTCCACTGGCCACTTTCTATCTGTAAGCAGCTTAGCAAATTCATTTCCCAGAAGGAATCCAGCACATTTCTTGGGATATTTACTAAGATATGAATTTCTCTAGGGATTTTAGAGGCTGGCTAATCAACCCCAGGACTGAGACCATTTCCAGTAACCAGAGAGACTGCTTCCAGGCTTCTTTTGTTTGGAGCAAAAGCCAGGTGGTATTTTGTTCCCTCTAAAGAAGCTTAGGGGATTGCTCCCCTCCCTGACTAAGGCTTCATTCAAGCAGCTGTTCCCTGTAAAACTCTTCCTCAAGAGGAAAAGGAAGGAGCCAGAGTGACTCGGATTTGGGAAAGTGCAATGAACCCTCACTCCTACGCCACTGGCTGGAAGCCACCTGCAGCCAGAGGATGCTGTGGGGAGAGCAAGGGTTCACCCTCCTGGGCTCAGAGCAGGACAGGCACCCATAAAAACCCCACACATGCCCAGCTCCTGCCTTCCACCATGTAACCCCACGTTTGGGCTGCCAGGAAGGCTCCAGCAGACATGGCCCCAGCGAGCAGAGCTGCTGCATTCAGCTGACTTCATCCATAAGCTGTTACCATTCCTGGCTTAGGAATTCCTCCTATTCCTGGAATAGGGTCCAGGGTGACCCCATGCTGGGAGGTGGCAGTGGAGCAGAGTGGCTGGCACTGGGCTGTCCCCTGTTGCAAAGCTGTGCCTTAACCTCTAACTCACAGAAAGCTCAGCTCTGAGAACACAGCCATGAGCTTTGAGGGGCTGGTCCTGCTAATCCCATGGTAAACAAGGCAGAAATCCCCTGGAGCCACAGGGATTTTGCTGGTACATGGGGTGCACAGTGAGGAGGAGACTTGGTGACACCAGGGGCGTCACCAGCTGGCATGGAAGAGCCAGGATATGAGGAGGCACAATTCAGCACAGGGATGTCTGATCCACATGCTTCTGGCCAGTCCTCTGCATTTAAGGTCCCTGTGGGCTTCCTATCCCAAGGGGGGCTGAAGCAGGCAGGGAGGTAAGTTCCTGGCGCCCTCAATCAGCATTGTTAGCTGCACTATCTGCTCATCTCTTGGAGACAGCCAAGGTAAACACCCCCTGCTGCCAAAGCACTCAAACAGGGGCTGCTGCTACGTGGCTGTCAGCTCAAAGCTGGAGCTGAGATCCCTGGGGCTGTTACAATAGATGCTGGACCCAGCTCTGACACTGCTGGTAGGGCTGTGTATGGGAGGAAGAGAAACTGGAGTCACAGGGAAGGCACAAGCAGCTCTAGCCTGGCGTGTCCTAGTCCACTCATTTGGCAGAGCTTTCCAGAAACGTGCCAGAGAAACCACTGGAGACATACAAGGGGTTTGGAGGTCCTGCCTGGAGGTGTGCCCTTGGAGGCTGCCAGGAGATGCTGGTACCATGAGGGAGAACAGGTGGAGCAGAAGACACCCCAAGAGGTGTCTTGACACCCCAAGAGACACCTTGGAGGCATCTTGCTCCTATATGCCCCTTCTCCCCAGCCTGGCTGTTTTCCTGACCCTTCCCCACATGGGAGGAACTGGGCTGAGGCTGCAGGGCACTGTCATCCAGTTGGGAACAGCCAGATGAGCCTGGGCTCCCACCACAGCTCCCCTGAGAGCTACACTGCCCAGGTGCCTCTCCAGAGTGGAGCACACCACCAGCCCCTCTGAAAACAACAGTGATCTTTCCCCATTTCAGAGAAGGATGAGTGACCTCAGACCACCTGCCAGTGCCCCATTCATCCCCAGGGCATGCAGGGCCCTGAATCACTCCCAGGTCAGACACAGTGTGGGAGTGTGTCATTAAAGCCAGTGCCAAAAGCACCAGCATGAGTGAGCTCATCTCCCTCACAGCTTAATGGATCCTTGTGCCAAGTCAGGAGGGGCAGTGAGGGCATTAGTAAAACGGGGTGCTGGATGCCATTTCCCTACCCAAGCAAGGAAAGGGGGGGGAACCCAATGTAGCTCTGATACAGCGATTACAGCAGCTTGTCAGGCTGACCTGGCTCATCACCAGAGCCTGGTTTCCAGTGCCTGACCTCACTGCAGCCTGCCAGTCCCTGAAGGGAGCTGATAAGCAGGAGGGGATTCAACTCTAAAAGGATAGACAATGGCAGGACAAGGGGGATGGATTAAAGCTAAAGGAAGGAAGGGTGAGATTAGATATTAGGGGGAAGTTTTTTCCAGAGAGAGTGGTGAGGGGCTGGAACAGGCTGCCCAGAGAGGGGGTGGGTGCCCCGTCCCTGGGGGTGTTCAAGGCCAGGTTGGATGGGGCCCTGGGCAACCTTGTGTAGCTCCAGGCCTGGAGGTTGGTGGCCCTGCCTGTGGCAGGGGGGTTGGAGCTCTGTGACCCTTGGGGTCCCTTCCAACCCATGCCATCCTATGATTCTATGAAAGGTGAAGGTTCCAGCTGTGCCCAGCTTTTGTGACACAGGATCTTATAACTGTAGCTCCCACTCTTTTCAGTCAGTTAGCCAGAACAGCAGGAGTCTGACCTCTTTCCTAGCATTATTTCTACACCTTTTATATATGAAGGAAGGACTCTCCATATTGGTTTGAGAGAACTTCAGTCAGCCAACTGGAATAGCTAGTAACTGGCTCCACAACTTCTCACTCCACTGCTTTATCCACTAGACTTGAGCTTCCAGAGTCTGTAACACAGGGGGGTTGGAGCTCTGTGATCCTTGGGGTCCTTCCAACCCATGCCATACTATGATTCTATGACCACAGCTCCTCCCTGCTGTGAGATGGGGCTGTGGGCTGTCATTGTGCCAGCACAGAGCGTGGGGAAGGAGATGTGTCAGCAGTGCAGGGGGAAGGGGTACAGCGTGATCCGCAGGGGATGTGGCCATCCATCCTTGCTTTCCCATGCTGAGCTCAGAACAGCTCATTCCCAGCCAGGTGTGTCTCTGGACACCACCATCCTGATGCCCAAACACCACCACTTCTCTTTCCTGTGGGCAGCCTGGCCCCGGGCTCTGCCACCCTCCCAGGAGAGAAGTTCCTCCTCATGTCCAGGTGGAGCTTCCTCTGGTTGCTTTTTGGGCAAACCCACCATGCTCTCCTCCCCCCTGTCCCTGTGTACAAAGACTGTTCTTTACCCAAACATTAAAAGTTATTTTCATCCCCTAAAGGGGAAAAAAACCCCAGCCCTAGGACTGTCATATCCACAGAGGAGTAAATAACTACAGCTGGGTTTTACCAGGGCAGACACAGCAGAAAGTCTTTTCTGTTAGTGAGGTGCAGCCAACTTCCCTCTGCATCCACCAGGCAAGGAGGCATAGGACCCCATCCCTTGCCACATCACCCCGAAGCTCTCAGAGCAGAAGAGAAAGCACAGGCTGGAGAACCAGCTCTTGGGTCCAGACACAGACTTTAGAGGGTCGCAGTACATGGCAAACAACATTAAGCAGTGCAGAGCAGCAGCACAGAGCAGACCTGCATCCCTCTGTCCCCCTGTGCATTATCACAGGCTGGACTTAGTGACTCCCAGCCACACAGAAACACCCATTCCCAGCTGTACCAGAAGCTCAGAGCACCCACTCTGCCAGGCTGCCCCATAGAATCATAGGATGGCATGGGTTGGAAGGGACCCCAAGGATCATAGAGCTCCAACCCCCCTGTGTTACAGACTCTGTAAGCTCAAGTCTAGTGGATAAAGCAGTGGAGTGAGAAGTTGTGGAGCTAGTTACTAGCTATTCCAGCTGGCTGACTGAAGTTCTCTCAAAACAATATGGAGAGTCCTTCCTTCACATAGAAAAGGTATGGAAATAATGCTAGGAAAGAGGTCAGACTCCTGCTGTTCTGGCTAACTGACTGAAAAGAGTGGGAGCTACAGTTATAAAATCCTGTGTCACAAAAGCTGGGCACAGCTGGAACCTTCACCTTTCATAGAATCATAGACTGGTCTGGGTTGGAAGGGACCCCAAGGGTCACAGAGCTCCAACCCCCCTGCCACAGGCAGGGCCACCAACCTCCAGGCCTGGAGCTACACAAGGTTGCCCAGGGCCCCATCCAACCTGGCCTGGAACACCCCCAGGGACGGGGCACCCACCCCCTCTCTGGGCAGCCTGTTCCAGCCCCTCACCACTCTTTCTGTAAAAAACTTCCCCCTAATATCCAATCTAACCCTTCCTTCCTTTAGCTTTAATCCATCCCCCTTGTCCTGCCATCATCTGCCCTTTTAACAAGCTGAATCCCCTCCTGCTTATCAGCTCCCTTCAGGGACTGGCAGGCTGCAGTGAGGTCCCCCCACAGCCTTCTCTTCTCCAGGCTGACCCAGCCCAGCTCCCTCAGCCTCTCTTTGTAGGGCAGCTGCTCCAGCCCTCTGAGCATCCTCGTGGCTCCTCTGACCCCTCTCCAACAGCCCCACATCTCTCTTGTCTTGGGGTCCCCAGCTCTGGGCACAGGACTGGGCTGGAATGGCAATGGAAAGAGCTTTACCCTGCGGGCGCTGGCAGCACGGGCAGCAGGTCGCTGTGGGTGTAGTCCCAGGTGGTTTCCACGGCGCCGATGTAGTATCTTCTGACTTTGCTGCTGCCCTCCTGAACCCAGCAGAGGAGCAGGATGCTGCCCAGGGCTCCCACCAGCATTGTGCTCAGCCAGCTGGGAGCCTGCTCTGGGTGCAGGAGGAAAAGGAGTAAGGAAGGAGTGAGAAAGCAAAGGGGAGAGAAAAGCCTTTATCTTCTCACCCAGCTGTCGTAGCCCATGGGAGGGGGTGATTCAAAGCCAGCACCCACAGACTCAGAACACTAGAGAGTCTTTCAAAGGCACCAGGAAAGGAATTCGTGCAGAGAGGAGCGTGCAAGCATTGGACTCTCCCTCTTTTCCTCTGGGGTGGCAGTGATAGGAGGAGAGGAAAAAACAGAAGGAAAGGGAAGGCAAGTGCAGCAGTGAAGTTCTGCTGCAGGGCCCAGCTGGCTCTGTGTCCTGGCCTGTGTCTGGGAGTGAGGTGAGGAAAGGGAGGGTTGCAGAGGAAGGGGAATTTAGGTGTGGTCTCTAGTGCAACCTCCCCTCTCACTGCAGAAAGGAAGAGCAGGATGCAGTTAACACCCTGCAGCTGAATCAAAACTGTTGAAAGGGAGGAGGTCCCAGAAACACTCTGCCCCCTGCCTCCCCATCCATCCCTCCATCCCTCCCTCCCTCCATCCCTCCATCCCCTATCCCCTGGCTTTCCCTGCAGTAAGAAGATCAGCAGAGCATTTCTCCTTTTGAATTCCTCACATTAGAGGCTCCTCTGAATGATTCAGGGTGCCTGAGGGGCTGCACCTGCAGCAGCTGGAGAGGACAAGTGTTTGGGGGATCTCACTGGCCAAAGGATGCTCTCCATTGCTATTGCTAAAGGATATTTGCTCCTCAAGCATCAGAGCAGCCCAGGTAAAACCAGAGCAGCCTCCAGGCACACACATACAGTTTAAGTCACCTAATTACTGTGGCTGATTAAGTGAAGCTCAAATCAATTGCCCTCCCCCAGGGCTTGTTTTGAGTGTTGCTACTGCTGGGGTCAGTCTGGAGATTGGGGGGGTTCCATGGTCCCAAGGGGTGCCTGGTTTTTTAGTGTCTGTCATGCACTGTACTTGGCTCTTCTCTTGAGACACCCTGGCTGATGTAAAAACTATCAGAATAAGCCCCAAGCCCCCAGGGCTGCTCATATTTCAGCAAAGCTTCCCCTGTACTCCCCAAAACACATCCACAGATGCTGTCCTTGGGGTCATGCAGATAGGACACAGTGGTGCCCTGCCCAGGGCTGCTCAACCCCTGGCATCCTCGAACGGACAGAACTCCTGGTGAGCCAGAAAAGGTCTGACTTTAACAAGGGGAATTTAGCATGGGGGTTGCTCTTTAAGAGAAAACACTGTCCCAGAAAACTCCTTCCTTGATTGTTTCAATGAAGAAAGAAGAACTGAATGCAAGGAGCTGTAGCAAGCTCCTGTGCAGCCAGAAGGCCTCCACTCAGCTGCCCCTGAGCCCCAGGCTGGGCTTGGTGTTGGCCTTGAGCTTGAGGATGCCACTGCAGCTACTACCCATGGGTGTCCCTGCACTGTGCTTGGCTTGTGCCCACATGGCCAGATCTGGCCTTGGTGCTGCCAGGTAGCCAGGCAGAGATGGAAGAGCGTGCAGACTCGTGAGATGGAGGGATTGACAGGGAGGACAGACCAGGATCCTGGCTGCAGGGGCAGCAAATAGGCAAGGGTTGAATGAGGAGATAACTGGCACATCCAGGTATTGCTATTCACTTTTTACAGCTGGGGAAACTGTTGCAGGGAGCAGCAGGATTTGCCCACAGTCACCTGCAAGTCAGAGAGTGTCCATGTCACCTGAACAGTCACTTGGTATTATCTGTGGTGCTCCAGGCTGGCTGTGTCCATTCACTATCCAAAATCAGCACTTCTTGGCAAGAGGGCTGGAGAGTTCATGGGATGTTTGGGTCTCCTCACTGCCACTCTTGGCATGTGCTGTGCCTGGCACCAGGCTGCCCAGAGGTTGTCAGCATGGGTTCACCAAGGGGAAGTCATGTCTGACTCCCCTGGTAGCTTTCTATGAGGGCATGACAGGACAGGTAGATGAAGGGAGAGCAGTGGACATTGTCTACCTTGACTTCAGCAAGGCTTTTGACAACATCTCCCACAGCATCCTCATAGGCAAGCTCAGGAAATGTGGGTTAGATGAATGGACAGTGGGGTGGATTGAAAATTGGTTGAAAGACAGAGCCCAGAGGGTGGTGATTGGTGGCACAGAGTCTAGTTGGAGGCCTGTAACAAGGGGTGTTCCTCAGGGTCAGCCCTGGGTCCGGCCCTGTGCCAACTGCTTGGATGAAGGGATGGAGTGTACCCTCAGCATGTTTGCTGGTGATCCAAAACTGGGAGGAGTGGCTGGCGCACCAGAAGGCCATGCTGCCATCCAGTGAGATGTGGCCAGGCTGGGAAGTTGGGCAGAGAGGAATCTTATGAAATTCAACAAGGGGCAGTGTAGGGTCCTGCACCTCGGGAGGAGTAACCCCAGGCACCAGGACAGGTTAGGGGTGACCTGCTGGGAAGCAGCTCTGTTGGAAAAGACTTGGGAGTCCAGGTGGACAACAGGTTATCCATGAGCCAGCAGTGTGCCCTTGTGTCCAGGAATCATAGAATCATAGAATCATAGAATGGTCTGGGTTGGAAGGGACCCCAAGGGTGACAGAGCTCCAACCCCCCTGCCACAGGCAGGGCCACCAACCTCCAGGCCTGGAGCTACACAAGGTTGCCCAGGGCCCCATCCAACCTGGCCTTTACAGGCTTTTTACCCTGGAGAAGACTGAGGGGGATCGTGGCAGTGCTGATAAACCCGTGAGAGGTGGGGTCAGAGGCTGAGGCAGTCTTGTTTCAGTGCTGCCCAGGGACAGGACAAGGGGCGAGGGGCACAAGCCGGACCCGAGGAAGCTCCACTTGGACATGAGGAGGAGCTGCTTTGCTGGGAGGGCGGCATAGCCCCGGGCCAGGCTGCCCGGGGGGGCTGCGGAGCCTCCCTCCATCTCCGGAGACACGCAACCGCCGCCATCCCGGGCAGCCCGCTCCAGGGGATCGCGCTCTGGCAGGGCCGGGGCTGTGCAGCTCCAGGGGTCCCTGCCGGCCCCGGCCGTCCCTCGGACACACCGGCGGCCGCCTCAGCCGCGTCTCCGCCCGCTCTCCTCCCCGAGCGCTTCCTCTTCCCCGTGACGCGGCGGGGCGTGCCGTGAGGCGGGGGCCGCGGGTGGCGGTGGCGTGCGGAGCCCGGCGGCGCTATGGCGGTGCGGGGCGGAGGTAGGCCGGGCCGGGCCGGGTCGGGCTGGGCTGGGCTGGGTCAGGTCGGCAGCGGGTCCTCCCAGTCCTCCCCCGTGGGCGGCGGGTCCCTGGTTCCTCCGGCCCGCCGCCGTTTCGGGGGGCAACGCGCGGCGGCTGTTACCGGCCCATCGCCCCCCCCCCGAGGGCCTGATCCGCCGCCCACGC
>VZTU01026325.1:0-16013 GCA_013400835.1 Zapornia atra
AGCCAGGCCAGTCTTCTTCCCCAGTGGCTCGACTTTCAGCACATGGGGACAGTCTGCTCCTTTAAGATTTCCTTCTTGACCAACGGTCAGCCTTCCTGGACTCCTTTGCCCACCAGGACTGCCTCCCAAGGGGCTCTGCCAACCAGGCCAAAGTCTGCCCTCCACAAGTTCAAGGTAACAGTTCTGCTGACCCCCTCCTTACTTCTCTGAGATCTGAAAACTCTATCAGTTCCCGATCACCATGACCACAATGGTCTCCAACCATCACATCACTCACAAGTCGTTCTCTGTTCACAAAGAACAGGTTCAGTGGGGCACTTTCTCTAGTTGGCTCCCTTGCCAGCTGTGCCAGGAGGTTATCTTCCATATACTTCAGGAATCTCCTGGCCTGGTTCCTCTCTGCTGCCTTGTATTTCCAGCAGATGTCTGGTAAGTTGAAATCCCCCCATGAGAACAAGGTCTAGTGATTGTGAGACTTCTCCCAGTTGCTTATAAAATATTTTGCTAGCCTCTTCATCTTGGTTGGGTGGTCTATAACAGGACTCCTGCCACGATATCTACCTTGTTGGCCTTCTCTGATTCTTACCCATTAACACTCAACCCTATCATCACCATCATTAAGTTCTAAACAATCAAAACACTCCCTAACGTAAAGGGCCACACTACTGTGTCTCCCTCCTTGCCTATCCCTTCTCAAGACTTTACAGCCATCCACTGCAGCGCTCCAGTTGTGAGTCATCATGTTTCTGTGATGGCAACTATATCATAGTTTTCCTGCCACACAATGGCTTCCAGCTGTTCTTGTTTGCTGCCCATGCTGCATGCATTGGTGCAGATGCACTTTAGTTGGGCTATTGATCCTGCCACCTTTTTTTGCACGGAGAAGCCCTAATTCCTACATGACCATTCTCAGGCACTTCTGTGGTTTCTAACTCATCAATAACCCTTGCATCTTTGCTCCCACATGGATCTCTATCCCCTATGTCCTCTGAGAGGGCGGACTGAAGGACCTTGCTAGCACACCATCCCTCAAACATTGGCGTGCTGCCTCTAGGCTTAGCTCTAGCAAGCCTGCTTTTATCCCCTTCCCCCTTCAAATCTAGTTTAAAGCTTTTTCAATGAGCCCTGCGAACTCCTGTGCAAAGATCCTTTACCCTCTTTGAGACAGGTGTCCCCTGTCTGTCACCAGCAGGCTTGGTGTTTATTGATACTGGAAACAAAGAAATTAGTGTATTGTGATACTTTATTTTTAACTTTTACAGATTTTGGTCATTCAGAAGTAGTCACATAAATCTGAAAGGATTTACCACCACTGCTGCTAAGTGCTCAGTCTAGCTGGAAAACCCACCTCTGGTTGTCAAAAGGTTACCCGAGTATCTAAAAATGAGACTGTCTTCTCAAAATTCTTTGGTTTAAAGGGGATGGTCTCACTACACGACTCACTTCTTCCTCCCAGGAATGTAACTCTCTCTTTGCGTAGAGCACAACTCTTTCCTTGCCGTAACAAAGCAATCTCAAAATAACGCCCTAATTAGATATAGTGTTACTTTTATGTCAAAAACTCTTTTGTAAGCACATATGTTTCTGTAACTAGTTCTACTGTATTCCAAGAATTACTTCATGCTTTCTGCATTCTGCGTTTCTGTGGCTGTACAATGCTGATCGGTAACAGAACAGAGAAGAAGAACAACATGAGGGTTTTTAAGAAAACAAGCACAACATTTATAACTCTTCAGCACTGGCATTTCTAAATCTTCCTCTTAAGTCACACAGCTACTGAGCTGGATAAGTAAGACATAGCAGGGTCTGTCTGAAGAGCATTTTAAAATTTAAACAGAGATGTTGGAAATAGAGGAACTCACCGTAACCTGTCTGGGAGACGAGCTCAGCTGCCCCTCCGATGGGCTTTGTGAAGACGCCCATGATTCCTTTCCCCACACCCGAGATGACCCCTCTGGCTTTGTGCGCGGCCGAAGCTTGGGCCTCAGACACTCGCTGAAAATTCTGCATCGGCTGATCCACGATCCCAGCGATTGCACCTGGGAAAACAAGAGTTCCTGGTAATTAGTGACATTTAATATCCCAGAATAAAAGGAAATCTTACCACTGGATCTGAATGTTGCTTGGATTACAGATTGTACCCCACCCTCCTTATACAGCTATTTAGCATGCAACCAATTAGCTAAACAATACCTTAGCTTCAGTTTAAGTTAAATCTCAACTTCCTTTTAAAAAAAATATATTTTATGTTTTTAAACATTCACATCACTTGACAGTACACTTTCATCTTTCAACTATTTTCCCTAAATGCTTTTGCTGAGTTAGTTTAATTTAGTTCAGTCTGTGTAGCAATTCTGAAAACGCTGGGCTCGGAATAAAATCCATCCGTTTTTAGAAAACTTGAGCTGTTATGGAAATGAGATTTTCACGTAAGCCCGAGATTGACTTTGTGAGAATAAAAACTGCCTGCATTCAATAGATCATTTTTATATCCTCTTCCACTGCCAGAAACACTCATAAGCTAATGCAACTTTTGATATATTACTAAGATTAGCAGAATTAGACTTTGAGACTTTTTGTTACTTTTTTGTGAAAACGATCATATTTTACTTTAATGTGCACGGGTCAAACTTTTACAAGTGACACAGTGACCTTCCCAGCTTTTAGTATCAACAGAGAACTCTGACTTAAATCTTCCTAAATGTAAACAGGTATGTGAGGTGGTACATTTCTTTGATCTTGAGTTTACTCTAGCCACTTAACCACAGACATGTCTCTAGTTATTGTAATTTTGATAGATAAGCTATTTGGAAATTGCTAAGAGTACAAGGAATGGACAAAGTGACATCGGTTAGAAAATGGTCTGCCTGATCCGAGGTTCTTTGCTCAGTGAGAAAGCAAGCCTGCAGGCTCCTTGGCTGGCACGGTTTGCACCTTCAGCTGCAAATATCAAGATAAGCCAGCGATTTAAGGACAAAGACTGAGTGTCACCTTGGTAACCAGGCATTTTTACTGCAACCCAGACATCTTTGAAGATTCTGCTTTGTATGTGGAAGCAAATCCAGGCGTAATTCCACAGAATTGGACAATCACAGCCAAGGTATTTGGCCCCACGTGTTTACCAGCGTGACATGCACTAGTCAGCTAGCTGCTAACCGGTTTTCAGATGGTTTTAGTTACCGTTACTGGATAAATAGAGAAGTTGCTGACTTTGAACAAGAAGAACTAATATTGTACACTGGTAGAAGACAAGGATGAGACACAGCGTGCATTTCCCCAGATCCTTGTCTCTGGGATACCGTCTATCTATTCAAGAAACATGCATTATCCTTAAATGTCTCCCTTTTCTCTAAGAGAACTTCTAAATGTGTACCTTTTACTGCTAAATGTATATATACTATTTCTCTGGATAATGCTGGCCTATTTTTAATGCGATACCCAGTTTTTGTTGATCTCAGGCTCTGAAGCTGAGCGTGCAGCTGAATGTTCGGCCTTTGTACCACAAAGACCACGAAGCTTTCTTCATGCCATGCAGTGGAAATGATACAATTTTCAATTCAAGTCTGTTTCACAGCACTTACCAGCTGCTCCTGCTGCTTGACTAAAATAATACCCCAACACCGCATTGCACAATTGGGATTGTTCATCCAGTCTTTTCTTTTGTACAATTGTGATGCATTTGAAGGCATAAAACAATACTTGGTGTTCTGCTAAGTTGCAGTATTACGTTACCCTGTGACCTCCTTCACCCTATCTATTAAGGTCATCCACAGCAACTGCAGTTTCAGAACAGAAGTTATTGCCTTATTAAATGTAATCCACCTAAGTCCTAGAACTAGTAAATTATTTACTGCAATACACTTGAGCAATGTTATAAGGTAATAATAAATAAGAGCCTACTCCAAAGGACCTGCGGTATGCTCCAGGCACTTCTCAGCTGGAATTAGGCCCAGAGGACAAGGAAACAGAATGGAAACTGCTGTGACTGAGTTATATAAGATTATTTATATAGTACCCCAAATAATATATAGCTTAATTAGCCAGTTGTTTAGAACTTCCACACTTTCTGTTATTCTGCCATTTTATGCATGCCCTGAACTTTACTTTGAAGTCATTGCCCTTTTATACCTCAAATCCTTTTGCAAGTCCTGTCTTTCTACTTGCAAAAACTATAATGAATGCTCTTCTCTTCCCTCTCTGCTCAGTCTTGCTAATCTCTTATCTCAAATGGCAACTCACTAACAGAACTCATTCATTGTGGCCATACCCACAAATCACATAGCAACTATAACCTTACTCCTTTCATTAAGGAGCGTCCGGTCCTATCACCCTTGTATGGAGAAGCCAGATCTGTGCAGCTCCTTTCCTGTGTGCATCATGTGTGGGCAAAGAGTTAACAAAACTCCAACAAGTAGGTCAAAGGCTGAGCAGCTTCAAAACCCAACAGCAGTGAGATAATGGTGACACACACATGAGGTTCACTGCATCTCCTAGCACCAGACACTGTGCAAAGAAGATGTCCCCTGGTACTCATGTGGCTTCCTTCTTTGTAACATGAAGTTAGTGGTAAGAGCACCATGGTGGATGGACTTACCACAGAAGGTCTCCTGCCCCAGGTTTTTGTAGGACATCAGAAAAGCAAAGCAGGAACAAGTAGTGGCTCCTCCTTTCCCACTCTTTCTCACAGCCTAGACACAGCCATGATGTCCTAACTGCTGTCCCTTTCCCTTCACTCTAATGTCCTGTGTACTTTTTTTTTTTAAAAAAAAAATTAAGCCATTCTCCATTTTTCTTTCCTTCCTTACTCTAGGCATTCAATTTTATATGCATGTCCACATATGTACACAGAGATTATGTATGTCTAAAGAAAACCTCAATAAAATTAAACACCAAAGCAACAAAACAAAAACATATTCTTCCATTACTGGACCAAAGAGGTTCCAGCAACACCGTAACATCTGCTAAACATCAGCTGGGGTGCACTCTGGTTAATACATGTTGCTCAGTAACTATAAAAAAGATACTTTGATAACTACAAAATTCAGATAGCTCTAAGTATATCACTATATTACTTCAAGAAGAACTTGATTACGGCAGCCACTGTTTTGTGCACAGACTTACAACGTTTAGTGAAGGTAGCACGGCTCACAGAATTTAGCAAAGCTCGGGTTGCTGGTGACAAACTCTTTCAGGCCAAGAAATAACTGGGGAAAAAATTCCCCACCAGGAGAAACTGGCCTTACTTTGAAGCCTGCCAAGCTGAAACCATTTTGCTGCTTTTTCTTCCTTGAATTTAGGATTGCTGAAAATATGGCATAGTCTCATCACAGCAGAAAAAAAATACATGCATACATAAATACAGGTAAAAGGCAAGAGCACCTGCTCACATCCATTAATATATATGCAGAATAAATGTTTGGAACAGCACACACCTTTGGAGTAGCATTTGCTTTTAGTCTCTGGCTTGTAGATAGGCAAATGTAGAGTGTCCCCGATTCAGTGACTGCCGCACAGCAAGAACAACAACCACCATCCTCATTAAACATAAATTTGAGCTTCTGAAATCCGGGCTTTACCCAGACAGTTACACTGTCAGTCAGTATGACTATCAGTTCACTTTCCCCAAGAGCAGGAAGGAGTAACAGAAATGTCGAGGGCTTTTGCAGTTGTGGAAAACGGCATTTCTAATACTTGTCAGCTTTTTGGTTACTCAGAAACGCTCAGTTTCCCTGTGGGAGCTACTTCTGTACAATATTTTTCACTAGGACCAGTAGTTGAAAATGAAGCTTATAGTTTCAGTATTCTCCTTTACAGAGTAATAAATTACAATTTTAAGCTTGACCCTGTCATGCAAAACGCAAAAAGTTCCTTGGTGGGGAGAGATGATCATCTAGATATTTTTGTCTGATCATATAAAAGAACAAACACACCTATCATAAAAGCTTTTGCTTCTTTTCACACACAAATGTTACTAAAATGACCCAGAAGTCTCCCCCAAACTAGAAAAGAAGACGACAGCCTGCCAAAGATAACAATCAAATCAAACAACACCCTTACAGTGCTTGAGTCATTTATGACGACGAGACAGGACAAAGCACTTAAGAATGTACCACAGGGAACAACTTGCACTGAGGAGGAGACAAGAGTACATGATTTTGGCCTTGATTCAGCAAAGCACTTAAGCATGTGCTTAAGTGCTTCGCTGAACCAGGGCCACCAGGAGCCAGATTTTCAGAGAAATCAGAACTGCAACTCTTTCTATGTAGATACCACAACCTATCGGTGAACTGAGGGCTCTTACGTGCCTGTACCGAAGCACAAAATCTGCATTTGCGATTCTTCAAGCTACTTGCACGAGTCAGATGGCTTTTACAATCATGACAGTACTGTGACTATCCTTGAAATCTTTTTCACACTTCCCAATTTTGCAATTAGTAAATCAAAGAAATTATGGCTTCCAAGTCTTGCTCTCTGCATTCCTGTGCTCATCGGAACTCTTCATCCTTGTGAAATAAAATAACACAGCAGCTCTGCTTCATTTCGTTACGTATTGAGAACCTGGAAGTGTTTTTAGAGTAAGCATGCTCATGTTTACTCTGAAGCGCTGGTGAAAGAAAGCAGCACAGTAATACCTCCTTTCAACTACATCTGGTTTTTTTGGGGAAAGGCACAATATTAATTAAATTCAATGATCAGGACAGAAACACCTTTCTAATGTGTTTGTAAAAATTGAAATGTAGGTCTATTCATTCTTTAGTTCTCAGCAGAGTTTACTTGAATGCTGCTCTGTATACAAAACATGCTTCTAAAAAATCAGGATTAAATTAAAAAAACCTATGCCTGATATAAATTCACTGGAATATTTCTGATTCCTCCCTTAGTGATAGGTCCCATACTTGTCAAGTCCAGCTATACAGTACCCACAGCCATTTATCCAGCTGCTTTGCTGCCTCCACTGCTGAAAGCGGTGGTATTTAGCAGGGAGGAAACTAGATAACAACAACGGGACTAAGAGCAAGATCCTATCTTGTGGAGGAGCTGTTTAAATACTAATACGAACTTCGCAGTTTCTAAGATTAAGTCTGATTTCTTAAGAAATCAGGGACACTGAAATTCTAGCTCTTTGAAGTTTTTTTCTGGTTTTGTTTTTGTTGTTAAGGCAGGCATACTCCCGCAAACAACCGAAGCCTTGTGTGCAGGGAGGCACAGGCACAGTGTAGCTGTGCATGCATGTTACAAGCTCCCGGCTTTCCTCAACAGTAGACACTGCCTTGCTACAGCCAAAGCTCCAAAGCTTTGCACCTTCATCCAGGTGTGTTGGTAAAGGGCATAGCCACCACATCATCCCACTGCCTTACTAATAACTGAGCCAGGATCGCCAAAGCATTCCACCAGCATGTGCATACATACACCAGGCTGACACGGAGCTTCTAAAAGTGTAATCTTTCATCAAGCTACTCAACCTGACTGCCCTTAGCCCAATAAAACAAGAAGGAAAAATAAAACCTTCTCCAAAGTGACTTTGATTTGCAACACCAGTAACAGCTTACTATTGGGATAGTAGCTACTAATATATTAAATTTCTTCTTTATGCACATTTCTCCCAGGACACTCACTTGCCGGTTTACAGGCATTATCAAATGACAGTGCTTCACATCATCTAATGTTATTGCTTAAAATAATTTCCAGTAACTTAACCCAAACTTGTAACATTTTTACCACTTCCTCTTTGGGGCTTTCAGGGTTGCGGTTGCAAATTTAGGAGTTGTGTACACTACTGAAGATTAGGAAAGAGGACAAATCCTTTCAAGCTTCGGCTCTTCTAACCTTTTGCACTGGACTGCTTTTGGTCACTTTGACCTCTAAGGGATTCATACTCTTTAATACGCACTGAGGAACCCTGCCAAACAATACAGTTCTGCATTCCTTTGCTGTGTGACAAGTAGAAGTAACCTAGAAAATCCAGCCCTTATGGCAAAACTTCTAGCAGAGATTTTTTTTTCCAGTGCAGGTTAAGCTCTCAAATTTTTTGGGTACTATTTTGAAATGGACAGAGTAATCTACGGTTCTAACCAAGGCACCTGGCTGCTCAACAAATACAATTACACTGAATCAGGATGATCTGGGTCTCTTTGTTAAAGCAGAATCATCAAAGCTTACTTAACATCTGCACTAAGTTCAAGTGGTTTTCAAACAAAACGAAGCAGCCCCGATACAGTGCAGCATAACCAAGCAGGTTCGGAAGGCATTTCTATAACTCACGGGAAAGTAAACATGAGCGGGATGACGTCTTTGTGCTGACCTAGTTACAAGTCACCCTGCCCAAGGCAGAATTATTCTTTTCTTCCCAGATACACATCATGTACGAATGAAAATATTACTTCGCAGTTAGAGTGTGAACTTGTTCTATATCTGCAATTATTTTATCAGAAAAAAACACACACAAAAGTCACTAAAGCTCGATGAAACAAAAGAGTATCTCATTACAGATACTGCGAGGCTATTTCACAAGAAAACACCGAAACAGATTTTGCAATTAGAACTCACATGTAGAAAAGGCTGGTGAGCAGATCAGGAAACAGTATTATCACTCAACTTGATATTTAATAGTACATTACCTAGAAGGCTAATGCCTAAACGAGAGAGCCCCTGCCTCAGTCCTTCTCCCAAGCTCTCTGGAAGCTGTCTTCTCCATTCTTCTTGTCTGTTGTAATGCTCCTCATCCAGTGACAGCCTATCCATATTCCGAGCAAGACTTGTTGCCAGATTGGTAATTGACGTCAGCGTACCTAAATACATGGAGATAGACATTTGGGTCTGGATCAAAATGCTTTAATTTAAAACATGGAGGCGATCTATGCCTCACTGAAATACTGAGCTCATGAGCAGAACAGCAAGTGAATTGTAAAGTCGCCCATGTGTAACATGCTTTACTGTTTGTTAAGCATCACCACGCTGCTGCTACGGTCCACGTCACGCCTTTTACATTAGCCCGGACCAGGTTTGCCTGGCCGGCGGGAAAAGCAACTCATCCGAACATCCTTCCCCAGTTCCCAAACTCCTGTAAACGGAGAGGAGACGACGGAAAGGTAAACAAATATTTACAGAAGGAGCCCAGGACGACGTGTCCTGAGGGATGCTGGAGCAGCAGCCAGCGGCTGGGCGGCCAAGCCGCGGTCTCTCCCGGGCGGCTGGGACCACGCGATGGCACTGTTTATACAGACTTCGCAAACAAAAGCTGCTCCTGTTCGCAGGCCGGCCCAGCCCCGCTGTCAAAACCCATCCACGTACTTACAGAGTTAGGACAACTGTATCGACTGGGTGTTTTTTTTTTTCTTTTTTTCTCTTTTTTTTTTTTTTGGAAAAAAAAAGAAGAAAATAATAAATATGCTGAGGCAACACCGTGTAGAATTTCTGATGGTTAGCAGAAGTACAGAACACCTTTAATATTTCTGCAGTTATCACATGAAATGCTGGCTGAGCCAATCTCCATTTCCCACTGGGAGGTTTAAAATTCTGAAGTTTCTGAAACATTCTTACACACTGTAGTTAAGCGGTGATCTGTTTAATGCATAGGATGTTATATGTGAGCTTTGTTAGCCTCCCAGCATTTCGCTGCAGCCAAACAAAGCTGCAAGCAATATTGTTTAAAACTTTAACACATCCTTAAACAACGCATGACAACAAAGCAGCAGTTGGAGCCACAAAGTGAAAGCTCTACCTTTGGAAATGTGTTTTACAAATGATGTTGTTCCTCTGGAAACTCCACTGACAAACGCTCCTGGGCCTCTGGTCAGCCCTTCATAGGGGAGCCTAAAGAAATCTGCTATGCCGTTCCCTATGCTTCTCACCAGGCTAGCCGGGCTTCCCAAAATTTCCAGTGATCCGACAACCCAGCCTGTGTGGAGAAATAAGACACATGTTACGGCTGCAAAAACTGCAGAAGCAGCAGTTGTGAAAAGGTTATTCCCTAATTCTCTTTTTCACACTAGAATTCATCGCATTATGAACTTCCTTTGAGCAAAACACGGGAAATAACTCATCCACTATGAATTCAGAAATGGCAATCTTTCATACTTCGTAAATCAAAGAAATCCTTTTGGCAAACTCACAAATAGCTTTAGAATGACTTCCTTCCAGGAGCTTCCCGTATTTCTGCTAAAAGTGTGCCGGAGAGGCGGATGCTAAAGCCTCGCAGCTACGGAGGAATGGGACTGCAAGTTCAGATCCCTGGGTTGGTTTTAGACGCTATAAAGCAGCGTTGTGATTTCACATCCTTATGTGATAGAACTGTGACAGGGAGTTTACACTGATACAATGTACTGCTTTACCGGAGTGTGGAGGTCAATTGCTTGATGGAGTGTTAGGAAAGGGGATGCAGATTTTTGACAAGTGCTTAAGAAGTTATTTTAAATCCACCCCAACCCTTCTAAGCTGATCATTTTCTCTCAGAGTGCAGTGAAAGCCAGACAAATGTCTTTGGCTCAGTACAGTTGTGTAAACAGCAATGACATCTACATGCTGATTAGGTTACTCATAGGGGAGTATTCCTTATGCATATCCCAGGAGAGGTATCTGCGGATCTGGTTTCCTATATAAACGCAAGGTTGCCAGCAGCTTGCTGGATGGCCAGCACGCAGCAATCTGTTGCTGGAAAGCTGTTTGCAGGTCGTGTCTTTCTCAGCCTGGTTGGCAGCAGATTTATTAGGGAAATAGTGCTGTTTAACTTTTTTTCTTTCTTTTTTTTCCCAGCAGCCCAGAGCAAGCGATTCAGAAATGGCAGTACACGTTCAGTGGGAGCTGCCTGCTCTTTGAGCCCTGGTACCATGAATTTCAACTGGCAATGTCAGGGCAATACAAGGCGTGACAGGGCCAGGAGACTGAAAGATGGACAGCCTGGCCTCCTGCTCTCCCGCTGAGGGCCCTTGATCTGCACTGCCCTCCTCATTCCCATCTCATCGCTGCGGACTCCTGCTATCCAGATGCTTTCTTGTTTTCTAGTAACCCCTCCCAGTCACTCCTGTGGAAGGCTGAATCATGAAACTGAACAGAAGAGAAAATGTTACTCATATGAAATGAATTAATCTCATACTATCATTGTAAGCTCCCGGAAAATCTATTATTCTTGTTGAATCTGTCCCACATTTCAGCCCTGGCAGGTTGAGAACTCCAGTTGTGTAGTATAAAAAGCAGGAACCACAGTGGACATAAGGGAGAGGCTGGGATGGACTATGAGAGCAACAACCCAATGAGCAGAGCGGCCACGAGTGCTGTGGTCCCATGGTGTCTGCCCTGGGGAGGAGTGTCCCCCTGGCAGCCCTTCCCTGCCAGGACCAGGGGAAGCCAGCGCTCCAGGCTGGGCCTGCAACTCCCTTGCTCTAGTATTTTTAACAAATTATTTTTGCCACTGTGTGAAGTGATGAAAAGCTGGAGGGGCGGGGTCGCGCGTACAGATGGAAGTGATGCTTTTTGTGCTTTTTCTGATCAATAATGCTACAATAATCCTTTACAAATAGCTTTTTTTTGTTGGTTTTTTTCCCCTCTTCCACAATCCCCTTGGCATTCCTTGTCCTGAGGTCATGATAGGACAGCATGAGGTGATGGAAAGGGGCTGCACAACACTGCAGATTAACACCTTGCTATCCTGGCTGGGACATGGGATACTCCAACCCCACACACCTGTTCGTACAGCCAGCATGTTCTGGAATGAAAACAGGACTAAAACCAGGAATGAAACCACTTATATATAAAGTTGGAAGGGTTGCTAGGTATCCCGGGGATGGGCTGTTGCAGTCTGTCCCTGACCAGTGGGCTGTCAGTTTTGGGAAGCTCTAGAAGGCGTGTGCTCACCTTTGGAGTGCGCATGGGAGAAACCTGCATTGTGCAGCAAGGGTCATCCTCCTTGGTCAATGCTCAGAGCAAAACTAATGGCTCCTTGCTGCCACCATGGACCACCCAACCCAAGGAAGAAGGTGTGGGAGTAAGTTGCAAAGAGGGAAAATGATGAATTGGGAATAATCCTTCAATTCACAAGCTCTGTGCTGTACTTCACTTTGCAGATACAGCCTATCATGTCAGGTTACCATTTCCCAGAGTACGCCTCACAGTTACATCTACGAATATGAAATGATTATGACTCTAGCAACAGAGAGCCACTACATTTTCTTTGTAGGTAACTATAGGGTTAGAGATGGTTGATACCAGTAATACTTTAAAATAGAATTTTATTAACTTCTAAATAGAAGCCAACTTAATTAGAAAAGGATGGGGGATTTCCATTGCTAGTTTTGCTAATTTGAGACAAGCAATGCTCAGCAGCATATTTGAGCAGAGCTCTCCAGACTCCATTCATTGGTTATGAGACATGGATTCTGGCGATCCTTTGCAACATAGGGGCAACCTGATACACCCTTTTAGTAGGCTTTGGGGCAAATCCTGCTCCCTCCCACAGGGCAGCAATGGTCTTGCACACAGCTAAGGGCAAAATGAGAGCATATGCACCAAGCAGGATATGGCATAGCTCTGTGGGAATGCTGTTTGTGCAGATGCTGCTAGGGTTTATGGATGGGTCAGTGGTGAGCACAAGGGGGGACAAACAACCCTTCATTTTGCAGATTAATGTAGTTAAAATGCAGGAGAGTGAAGCCCTCTTCCATAAGAGATCAGTCCAAGAAGTGTAATTCACCTGACGGTGAGGAAAGGACTCAGGATTTGCAGACCACAGAAAGCTTTTGGCTTGATATTTTCCCCCCCTTTGTAACTTTCTTGACACAATCAGCCTTTTGACAAGCATCACAAACTTCAAATTAAAGCATCTTCTTTGCCCAAGCAAACATTAATCAATACAATTCACTATTTTAATCACAGTAACCCCTTTCAAAAATAAAACACTTTAATTTCAATGCTTTCAGTGGGATTTAAGTAGTCATTAAATATATGCTTATGTATTTTCCTGAAGAGAAGTACCAGTGAAGCAAATCTTATTTCTTAATATTTAAACCTGCTTGTTTTCAGCTAGAAAAGCACGGGGTGGTCTGTGCACTGATGTGTGGGTAGCACGGGGGCAAGACCCAGACTAGGCTGAGGAATCCTCAACTAGTGTATCTGCCTCGCCTGGGGTGTTGTGGGATAACTCAGTTTCCTGCTGTAGACTATCACCACTTGTATCACCACTCCTAGCCAGTTTCAGGGAGAAACATTCACACTGTGGACCACTTTTGGCCACAGTTTCACTCTTAATTAGCTAGGAACTCGACCTCTCCTTTTGTACTATGGGGTTTGACTGTAAAACAAATCCAAATCCAAATGATGAGTAAAAAAGAAAAACGTGCAAATTTTGCAAGCAAAATAATGCGAGGAAATAATGAATCAGAGTGCAATGTTCTGGTGCACAATAGTGTACAGAGTTGGCATAATCGGCTCTGCAAGTGAGGTACACATGCAGGGAAAGACCAGATCAGCATCTCTCTATAAATACCCGAAATGCACATGTACAGCTTTGGAAACTGCAGAGAAATGAGGCCATGGCTACGCCTGTGGCACAAATGGAAGCATCAGGATTTCAGAAAACCTGACCATGAGTATAGCAAGAAAATAAATCCCACGTTTTGGTGTGGAGTACGTTACTTGTGTGTGATCATGGAGTAGCCTTCTCCTGTCTCAGATACAAATTCTGTTCCACACTAAGACACAGGAGTGACCAAATTTCTTTATTTCTAAATTAATACTTATGGGAAACAGAATGTACCTGCTAACCTAATAGACTTAACTGCTCACTATTGATCCTATATGGAAAAAAGTTAGTAACAGCAAACTTCATAGTTCTTGGATCAAAGGACAACAAACATCTGTGTGCCAGTTTAGCATGAAGGCTGTATGAAGAAAGACAGATTCCTAATCATAAACTGCAGCCAAAAGGAGTTTTAACAACAAAACAACATTCAGGGCTATAATTTACTTCTGAATGCAGAGCAACTTGCTGAATAATTTGATTAAATGTAGTTTTGGGGAGTTTATGTGAGGAATGTGGGTTGATTCTGACTAGTGCTATAATATAAAATGACAAAACCTAAGCCAGCTAGAATACACTTTTATGCTGCGTTCAGGGTTTCAGAAAGCCTTTAGGCGGCTGGCTAATGTTTAGCACAACTTTACAAATCTTCACTGGTGTCTGCTCAGCCATTTTATTTCCCTTCTGTTGTATGGCAGAACATGAAAGGTGTCTGAAAATATCATTATCAAACTATGTTTGAGGAAAACAATAATTGCAGGGCTAACATCTAGGTTACTCAGCCTGAGAGACAATCACAGGATCTTGGTACCTAATAATAATGTTACACGTTATGGAAAAGTACTGACCTGCTCTGAAAAGTGCTCCAGCAGCATAATGCATGGCCAAGGCATGGACAAGTTGTCTGGCAGTAGTAAAGATGGGTCCTCGCTCAAACACAGAGAAGGAGAGAGGAGTGTGATCTGAAGCTATATACAGTTTCAATGAAGCATGAATACTGACAAGGAGATTAACAGGTTGTATCGTTAATTTTCTTAACTTCACTGGCTTGACTAAAGCTCTCGCATGCTCTCTCACTTGTTCAGGCAGTATCAGGGTAGCATCTGAAGTATTCATGGATTGACAAGCAATTTTATTTTCTGGCAGATATGTATCAAACAAAGTCTTAATGTAGTAAACAAAGGTATCTTCCACATACAGCCTAGCTGGTTTGAGCTCAAAGCTGAAGTCATTCACGTGAAACATGAAATTCTCTTCCTCAGAAAAAGCAATGCAGAGTTTTATAAAGCAGTTTTCCTTATAGCTTTCCAAATCTTTGTTACAAACAATTAGGTTGTTCACTCTGGACCACTGCACGGTCTCATTTTTCTCTCCTTGGCACAGCAGGACTGCGAAATGGAAATTGGATTTGCTGTACAACTGATTGTCCACTTGCAAGTCTTCACAATACACTTGGAGACTATGAAATTGTGGGAGGCCTTCCACGATGTGCTGCTGGAACTCCTGTGACAGGGGTCTCAGGTAGCTGGTGGCTGGGGCCATGTGGAGGAAAATGTTGTCTGCTGTGAGACGTAGAAGTTCAGATGATACTTTGTGGTTTGTAATATCATCAAACGCAGCAAGACTTAACTGACTGATGAACATTTTCACTGACAGGGTCTGCTCTCGACTTCTAGACAGGAGGGAAAAGAAGTTTTGTTACTTCATGTACTTTGAGTTTACCTGGCATCTTGCTTTCTCAAAAAGTTATCAGGAGAGACATTCTCTACTCATTGTTCAAGTCTCGTTAATGGCATCTGGCAGCCTTAATCACCACCGTGGGTACCACCTGGGAGGTCTTCTAAGAAATGGGATATTACACATCTGTGCCAGGTTTCTCTTTCCTTATCAATCCATGGGATAGTTTGGACAGGAACGTCTCCACATACACAGTAATTCCATACTGGATTCACAACAGAGTATTAAAGCAGACAACAAATTTTCTGATCGTTTTCTGATAATTCACATCAGCCTCAGCTGTTACAGAATCACAGAATCGTAGGGGTTGGAAGGGACCTCGAGAGATCATCGGGTCCAACCCCCCTGCCAAAGCAGGCTCCCTAGCTCATATTGCATAGATAGGCGTCCAGACAGCTCTTGAATATCTCCAGAGAAGGAGACTCCACCACCTCCCTGGGCAGCCTATTCCACTGCTCTGTCACCCTCACTCTGTAAAAGTTCTTCCACATGTTGGTGCGGAACTTCCTGTGCTCCAATTTGCAGCCATTGCCCCTAGTCCTGTCTCCACAAACCACTGAAAAGGGGCTGGCCAATTCCAACTGCATACAATATACAATATATACAAGTTACAATATATTCTGGGAGCCACTACTCAAGTTTACTATTATGGATAATTCATTTCACATCAAACGCAGCAAGTGCCCTCCAGGGAAATCACCACAGCATCTTTGTACCAATGGCATTGAGGTCTTCCCACCCCCCCCCCCCCCCCCCGTCACCTCCC
>VZTU01026325.1:16033-53334 GCA_013400835.1 Zapornia atra
AGTGTTAACTGCCCATTGCCAAGTTTAACTAGCAAGCGCGCTATTATGTGCTGCTGATGAATAGTTTCTTGGGGGATTAATAGTTAATTACAGCACAAATAAAAACAGTACAGCAAATTCTACTCTAATTGTAACAGCACTGCTGGAGGCCCGGCGTTCTGCATCTTGGAAATAGGTAGCACTGTAATTGCACTTGAATGGAGCTGAGGACCACGCTGTGATGCGTGGGGAAGTCTTCCAAAAAAAAGAGTGTTATAATCAAGTACAGCTAATTACTGACTGTAAGACTATTACTACAGCCCTTGCATATCATGCTTCCTACAAATTTTAGTGGGAGCTTGTACGATTATGGATGGCAGGATCTAACTACATACATTTTAAACTGATGGAGACACTCAAATATGACGGAAGATGTCTTTTTCTAATGGACTTCTTTTGTATCAGATATCTAGTGTTTACCCTAAAGTGACATGACTTTTGATGTTAGATTGTCCTTTTTTAACTGTGATATACAAAGCATAACATATTGTCCAAACATATGCCATGGAGCATGCAGCAGTATTAAACAAAATAAACAGTTAAGCCAAAGTTCATAAGTCAGTTAACATTTAGAAAGTTAACTGACCTCTCAGCACTGTTTGGCACTGTTTGGCAATGCTTTTTATCATCTTTTATGTGCTTTATGTACCTGTTGAGGTTGATCTCGATGGGTCCTGCTCTTCCTTCTGGGGCCAAGGTTATGACTATTGTACCACACTGATGAACAATGTCCACATAAACACAGCCAAAGCCAATTAGGAACACAATCTAGTGGAGAGGGAATATATGAGAGAGAAACATATGGAATGCTACCGAAATTGTTATTTTTAATATAATAATTTGAATTAATCCTATTGATGCCTTCTGGTTGAGATATTTTACTCAAATCACTATACTGATTAGGAAAAGCAGAAATAGATTTCAGCGCTTCAGAAGAATAACAGTTCTGATGCATTAAGGATTTCAGTTGTACAGCGAGATGAAATTTGCACCTCATCCTTTAGCTGGATAACTGAATACATTTTAGTGAGAAATTTCCTCTCCAGAAATAAGCGAGACATGCTGGGGAGGGGGGAGGCTATATGAGAAAAGAATAACTATGAAATGTTGATTTGTGATTTTGGATTAAGGAGAAGGCTTATTCCTGGAGCTCTGCAAAATCCCGCCTTCTCTGCCGGAAAAACCCAACCACCAGCCCTTAATTAACAATATGTTGCTATTTCCTAGCTCAGAGCTGGTTAGATGAATGGCTGATAGTGCAATGTAAAACACATGAAGACTGAAAAATAAATCATATTTTGGATTAATGAAGATTTGCTTAACAAATCAACACTGAACACATTTTTAAGCCTTCTTAACTGGTTTGGTGAGAACACCTTCACAAGCAAGGTGCTGCCACAAAGAATTGGCAAAACTCTACTGGAAAGCATAATATGTATAAAAATGCAGGAAAATAGGAACATGCAAACAGGTTTGTGTCTTGCTTACAGATGTGCACACATTCTGAACAAGTTGTCCTTATGATAAAATATTCTACATAAAGAAATGATGTATTGTTTCAGGAGTATAATTCTGCAATGTTTCCATGCAAGTGCAGATTATTCTGCAAGTATTTCCAGAATATAAAAGAAAAAGGTCTTTTTAGGTTTGGAGAACTCAGAGAAGTCCTTGTTAGAGTGTGCTGGTTCTGTTTTCTTATAGTGCTACTATCAACCTGATTGTTTACTATATTGTAATGACAGAAGCTGTAATTTAAAGGAATGCAAACTCAGGGGGTTACACAAAGATAATGGGATAGCACAGGTAAAATAAACAGTTGTTTCTCTCAAAGAATCTTTGCTGCTGTTAACAAGTTGCCAGAAGGAAAAGTATTTGAAGTTTAGTGGGATCAGCACTTAAACTGATTCTTGTTAAATTATTTATAATAACCTTGTAGAGATAATTAATTTTCATACATCAAATTACATACAAGAGAATTTCTGATTTTGAAACATCAGTTTTAATTCTTTGCTATCTGAAAAGAGATTTGCAAGCCTGTATGATGCAATTGGAGGAAAAAAAGACATTTCATGAATTTTCAATGCACCCTCATGCTTCTAAAAAATCCTTGTTGATCTTAAAGATTGGTCATTTTGATTCCAATTTCAAATGTTTGTGATGATAAATTAATTTTAGTAAATTAATAATTTTTTC
Organism: Zapornia atra; assembly: GCA_013400835.1. NCBI lineage: Eukaryota > Metazoa > Chordata > Aves > Gruiformes > Rallidae > Zapornia > Zapornia atra. The sequence continues at coordinate 18,266 of VZTU01026325.1, forward strand.
TTTCTAATAGAATAAGAAGTGACTATCTGTGATTAGGTAGAAAGAGTGCAAATTACTTAAGATGCCCTACTATGCTGGTAGTATATGAAACTACTAGCATATTCCTTATTTACTTATATTTATAGTTTTCTAAGAGAAAGAGCAGCTGAGAAATCCTGGGGAAATTCTCTACATGTAAACCCTAAAACTTCAATAACAGAAGGCCGCACTTTTATTTGGAGAGTTCTTCAAGTAGACAATGATCCCCAAATGTTGTCTTAGCATCTAATTCCTTCTAGGAGCCAGATACTTATAAAGAACCCTGGTCTGGCATAACATTAATGACTGAAATCTGAAACCCCGCATTGCTTGACTGGCTTGCTGAATGAAACTGAACTACTTGCTATATAACATAACACTCAATAATCAAGAGCATTCTGTGATTGGTCCCCAGGGAAAACATCTGAAACTAGTATTTCTTTCAAAGAGCCAAGCAGTTTATGTTGATTCCATGTAAACTAATGACTTCAAAGATGGAAAAAATTCCCATCAAAAAGAATTACTCCAGTCAAGGAAGTTTTCATTTACCTCAAAACAGGAGAAAAATAACAGAAGGAAAGAAAAGGGGGGTTTGTTTTGTTTTAGAAAGACATGCGTAGCTTTTGTGAGAAGACAGAGGGAGAAAGACAGTGATGATTCCTACAAAGATAAAAATCCTGTGATAATTAAGTTACCAAATAGGACTTCACTGGATTCTGAAATTTTCAGGACTGATTTTTTCCAGGGAACACCTTGAGTTTGCCAGGTTGATCAAAAAGAAGTGAAAAAAATCAGCACTAGAGGCTGTATTTTTGTTCTAGTTATTTTTAAAAACAGCCAGTGAAGAAAGTGATCTGTACTCCAAAACTTCCATGAGAAGGGGCTTAGGAAGGGGAGCTCCCAAGACTTAAATAAAAACACTAAAATCAACAGAAAGGATATGCTTATTGCAGAGGAACCGTACAGGTCAGGAAGACAACCATTTATGCTGTGAACTAGGAAATAGTTTATAACAATTTACTTGTGTTCCTTGATTGTTGATGTCCACAAAATCACTCCACTCATTTACTAATTCATCAGATGACATCACTTTCAGAAGAATGCTAGGCAACAAATCTCTTGTTTTGCAGTCTGGATAGTTGGAGACTTGATGGTAAAGTTCATGATGAACTGAACATTCAGCTGGAATCTTTCTACAGTAAACTTCAAACTTTGGTGTATCTGAAATTTTATAAAATATGTAAAATTAGGGCTTTCTAAAACCTGCAAATCAAAACTTACCTATGCTTATACAAACTAGGAAGTTCTGACCTGAAGTATTATTGATAAACAAAAACATTACTTTTCTACTGGTTGGAATTTTATGCGCTTGTGTTTTTTCCCCTTTTTATAACATTAATATTTACATGAATGACGTTCCACTGATCATTCTTTACCTTAACATACCATAACTACAATTTCGGCAATATGTTTTGTGTTACATTTGCAAATCTGAGGAGATTTAAATGTTCCATGGGATTGAACTGATGTCAACAAAACTCCACTGACTACTAGTTTCCTACAGCCAAATCACCTTGACAGCTGGAACCAGGGAGACCCAAAAGCCTGAAGCCATGCAAGTTCATACTCCTGACCTCACAATTAGCTCCATTAGCTTCCAGGTTTCAGTATTTTCTTCCAGAGTCTCTCATTTTGATATAAATCCTTATGAGGGCATCAAGTTCGTGTAACTAAAACACACAGTGACCTCAACTTTGTATTTGACATACAGTAAAATAATTTCTACTACAACAGTGCTCTGTTTCTAATTATTGCACCCAACTTACCTTTGAAGTTCTCTTTTACAAGCAATTGAACGGAGCACCTATTGTGGATAATTATGCGTGGACTAGGATCTTCTGTAAGTGTTAGGTATGTCACACCAAGATGCTCTTGATAAGTCAGTGCTATGGCTCTAAAACAGAAGCAGATACATTTGATTACGCATGTTTTGGATTAAACCTTTAAGTATTATTACTCTGAACAATTAAAAACATTCAATACTAGCATCTCTAAGATTCTTTATGATCAAGTTCCAATTCCACAGATATTTATATACATTTAGGCAAGTACATATCTCCATTGAGAATTATATTTAAACAGGAGAACACGTGGAAATAGCATGAAAAACAACTTCAGAAAAGAAATCCCTTCATAGAGACCACTTATAAGTTAAATTGAGCACGTGTGTTTGCAAGATGAGAGCCTGAGCCAGCAGAGATTTATATTAAATTAAAAACATGAGATTGAAGGCCCAAATTTTCAACATAAATCTTTAAAATTTTCCAGAAGAATTTTCACACGTACTTCTCTGATACACATTAAAGATATTTTTAACAAATACAAAAATTTGTAACTGACTGCCCCCCTGGAATGATCCACAATACTACTGTCCTTTCAGACATTAACATTATGGCTCACCACTACATAAATTTCCAAAATTAAAATAAATACATTTAGTTCTACTCATTAGCTACATAAACTGTTTTCACACATACTTTTTTTTTTCCTTGTGCAGATTTATTGGCTATTTCTAAAAAAACATCACCTCATGGCGATTTTAAAAATCCAAACAGTCTGCAAATTTGATTAGGAACGTGAGATCCTTTATGCCTGTTTAAAAATGGTAAGTTCCCGTTCTTCACAATTTAGTCTTTAAAAAAACCGGAGGGAGAATCTTTAATATCCACAATGACACCTCTTACACTCTTAAGAACTTTATGAGGATTTGAATGGTATCAAGCACTTCAGGCAAGAGAAAGATCATATGGCTGGTAATGTATACTGATGTAGCCCCTCTAATTTCAGCAGATTGTTTCTTATTTATACCAGCATAAGCATGAACAGATTCAGGTATCAGGTTTGAGAGTTAACGTTGGGCATCTGACAAGTCATCGGACTGATATTTTTAATGAGCTGTGTGCATCTGTTTGTAAGCAGAACACACATTTGGATATTTGAAGCTTTAAAACTTGGAAATGTTTCCTTGTACTCTCAGAATACTTTCATCCCTTTTTGGCTTTTCTTGTTTAGCCTCATATTATTATTACTAAAATATAATTTAACCTTTTATAAATAAAACCTAAAGATTTGCATTGTTTTCTTTCACACTGTCCTTGCTCTTAAATTGTTACCCACAAATTAAAATGACCATGATCTCTAATAGAAATTTTTCATGATCTTATTTTGTAAGCATGTAAAAAATAGCAGCCCATCCATTATAAAAATTGTACAACTTGTACATGGTCATAACATTAAACCATTTACAGTAAAAGCATCAAAACCATCAAAAGATAACAATCTTTAAATTAAAGTAAGGCTTGCCTTTACATATGGGGGGCATGTGTTATTCTGACTTTTGCATTAATCTCTTAGTAGCTGAGGCGTTATAGCAAGAAGCAACGTGGATTATTCATGGCTGTTCAGTGTACAGTACCTGGTACAAAATCCGCTTTCAGTACAAACCCCTGTGGGTACCGCCACGCTCTGCCTAGGAAACTCCTGTTTAATGACAGCTGGTAGGCTCCACAGCTCACACCTGCCAGTGTAGCTGCCTGGACTGAAACTCAGCAGCAGGCGTTTTTCTGTAAGAGGAGCCCCTGAAGTTAAGGTACTGGTGTCTGACATCAGGTCCCAGCAGGGCACAGCGCTCAGCGTCTCGGTCGGGGGTTTCCCAGCTGGACTGACGCTGAACACCGTACTGTCTGATGAGTGGAAGGCCTGGAAGGAAAAAAGATGATGGTAGCATGACACGCTGGCTCCTAACAGGAAATTTATTCATGTTGATCTTGTACAGAATAGTCTCAAGTAGCCAAGTGACCACAAGTTGCACTAAGTCCACTGCATTAAAAGCTATCTGGCCAAACTGTGTCCTCAGGTATACTTATGCAGTTAACTGAGCACAGTTATCTACAGTCTCAGCTGTACTCTCAGCTGCCCTACACTGTCCCGTCTTATTCAAGTTTGCTGATGATACTAAACTGGGAGGAGTGGCTGACACACCATAAAGCTGTGCTGCCACTCAGCAAGATCTGGGCAGGCTGGAGAGCTGGGTGGAGGGGAACCAAATGAAATTCAACACGGGCAAGTGTAGGATCCTGTACCTAGGGAGGAATAACCCCAGGCAGCAGTACAGGTTAGGGGCTGACCTGCTGGGAAGCAGCTCTGTGGAGAGGGACCTGGAAGTCCCAGTTGATAACAAACTCTCCATGAGCCAGCAATGTGCCCTCATGGCCAAGGCCAATGGCATCCTGGGGTGCATTAAGAGCAGCGTGGTTAGCAGGTCAAGGGAGGTTATCCTCCCTATCTTCTCTGCCCTGGTGAGGCCACATCTGGAGTATCCCCTCTATTCTACCCTGGAGTCCACACCTGGGGTTAAACCACAACATGTGTCTAGTTCTGGACTCGCCAATTTAAGACAGACAGGGAACTACTGGAGAGAGTCCAGGGGAGGGCTACAAAGATGATGATGACTGGAGCATCTCTCGTATGAGGACAGGCTGAGAGAGCTGGGGCTGTTTAGCCTGCAGAAGGCTGAGAGGGGAGCTGATCAACACCTGTAAATATCTGATGGGGCCAGACTATTCTCAGTGGTGCCCAGCAACAGGACAAGGGGCAATGGGAACAAACTGGGGCACAGGAAGTTCCATCTCAACATTAGGAAAAACTTCTTCATTTTGAAGGTGACAGAGCACTGGGACAGGCTGCCCAGAGAGGTTGTAGAGTCTCCTCTGGAGACATTCAAAACCTGACAGGACATGATCCTGTGCAACCTGCTCTAGGTGATCCTGCTTTAGCAAGGGGGTTGGACTAGACGATCTCCAGAGGTCCCTTGTAATCCCCACCGTTCTGTGATTCTATGATAAATCTATGAAAAGAAACAGTTACATCGCTGCAACAGAACCGTGAGAAGAAAACCCATTCATAGATATAAAACTAAGAATCAATTTTAGCCTCTACACTCTTCCAATTCCCTGTCCCATTAGACTGCCACAAAATGCATGATGCACAATTGTAGATACTGATGTAAAGAAAACTAATGCAGAATGAAAACAGTACAGATAGATGGAACTTTAAAAATTTGTTTATCTGCCAACTCTTCTAGCAAGTTTGACCCTGAGAATTCTTTCCACATATTTTACTATAAATGTCATCTTCAATAAATATGTATAAATGGTTGATTAAAATATATTGACCATGCATACATTTTGGTTCCTGTAAGCTAGTCCTTAAATATACTGTGTGATTATTAGAAAACTGATATTCATGATTTGATGCAGTTCACTGAAATTCATAAACTTTGGGCACGTCTCTAGTTCTGCAGCTTTGCTCAGATAGCTGGAATCTTCCCAAAAGGATAACAAAAAGTTTTCAGCCTGCCAGGCCAATATACCTCTTTTACACGCGAAGTCAGTAAAAATTCTGAGAACAATTTCAACAGCTACTATGGATTACACTGACTGTTTTACAGAAATGGCCATTAGTGCCTGAACAGATGGAGAACAGGCAGAACTAATTCTGCAATGTGCAAGAATCTCCTGCTTTGCAGAGATTCCTTATGACAGTTAATTACTGGAGTTGAATTTACACAGGATTCTGTACTTTAAAATTAAAATGATATAAAACACTTTATCATTATTATTTCTAAAGATTTCTGTTCAAGCTCTGCTACATGCAGATGAGACCATACAAATTTAAACACCCATGTACCACAGATGACTAAAAACCCTGGTATCTTCAGTGCTTTACCTCTTCTCCAGAGTGGGGTTTGGAAATAGAAAGCTGTGGCATATAATAGATTTGATATGATGTATCATTGATTATTGTTGTCTTATCTTCTATCTGTAGAATCTGTATACCTTGTCGAATCATTGAAGAAATGCAGAACTGACACAACTGTAAGATAATAAAACTGATGATGAGATCATGCACAGGATGATGAAATTTATGGAAATACAGTGACAGAAGTGACATTTTAACTTTGGAGATCCTGTGTACATTCATGCACTTGGAACTGCAGCCACGTCACATACTTTTGAAGTTACACCTGTCAATGTTTTCTAAACAAGACTGCAAATTCATTATTTCTTTTTCCAGGAGATACTGTATTATCTTGATGAGTTGGGCAGAATGTCTTTGGCTAATTCTTTAAATTATACTTCATACACTGTTTATGTTTTATGTGTATTAGCAAAATTAGGGAGGAGTTGTCACATTGCATACATTTGATTGTTTTCATCTGCTATATGACTTTGTTTTTAACTTAAAAAGTTATAAATCATGGTAATTTTCTTCACCTTTTGATGACCTGGAAAAGCACCAAGTTTTATTTCAGCTTCAACAAAACCTTCTTCATCCAACGTTACTACTTCCCCATTGTCAGCATCCTTCCATTTCGGGGAGGTCATATTATGAACCAGTTTAATTGCCACTGATTTGTGCACAGTGTTAGTGTTTGCCCAGTATATTCCAACCTGGAAAGCTTCCTGCAAGCGAAAAACGATGGATTATCACTTGTTGACAATTTGATACCCTTCTATTAGACTTAAAACATAGTTTCCACTATGAAGTCAATCTCATTTTCTCCCTTTCTCCCTCTGATTCTATGTGATTCAAAGATAGATGAAACCACAGTGTGGATATGGGGCTGATCCTCACAGTAGAATCAAGATCACAGTCTATTCTGAGATGTCAATAGGTAGACCTTTCGTTTATTAACAGATGTACAAAGAAGATGGCAAAATAAACAAGAATTATCAGATTGTACATTTGGAATTCACAAGCTGATGTGTCAAATTAATTCTTTCAAAAATAAAGATTATTTGGGTTGTAATAAAAAAACATGTGCACGGCCAAGTACACGAGAAGATGCATTACACAAACCTCTGAATTCAGGAAGGCAGACATCCTAAAGAATCTTCCTCATTTGTAATTCACTGATCAGATTATCAACCTTTCTTGGTAGCGTATGAGCTATGAAACCACCCAACCTAAACTACTCTCAAACCAAATATTTCTTCCTTGCTGTCAGCTTTGTTACTGTGGTCAATGTATTTCCCAAGTGACAGGTCAGTACAGCAGGGGCCGAAGTCTGCATCTGGCCTTTATAGCAGTTTTCGTGGGCTGCTACGCTGTGTCCATGATGCAGAATCTCTGGCTGAATTGGGAGGGAGAACAGAAGGCTGCTGAAGCCGACAAGACACAAGTCTTCTTCCTACAGCATCTTATAGGCAATTTTTTACCAGGCATCTTTAAGACATGTTGCTCTTCACGCATGCTATCACATGCGTCGTGCTACCTGCTTGGTGGCTTAGTCAGTGTGGCAAATTTCTATTGTTCTTTCTACTCCTCAGTGTATGACAGACTGACACAGTGACTTGGAAGTAGAAATCATCTGGATTAATAACCATCCTTCAGAATCATCTAGCAGCAGTGTGCCTGTTCCCATGAATGGCATTTACCTCGAAGTTGGGAGGTATAATTACTTTCCCGGTAGGTACTTGAAGAACAATCTTCTCTCCTTCAAACAGCCAGAGGTCCCACCTGGACTGATTAATAAGCAAAGCCCAGGGCAGGAGTTCTATCAGCAGAGTTGTAACACATGGTTTCCATACTGATAGCTTTACCCCCATTGGGCTATCCCATTGGGAGAGCTGTTCGTTGCTGTTCAAAAACAAAAGGAAGGAAAAGATAAAGTCATAGGAATAATGAATTCAAGCTTAAAAATGATAAGGCATCATTTTCAGAAATTTGCAAGGCTCTTCTGGTTTTGAATTAAAAAAACAATCTTATGTTATCATTCTGGAATACACTGAGATGCTGTCAGTCAGATCTACCTACAGGCAGGCTATAAAGACCTGTTTTTAACTGCATAAGCTCAACCTAAATTTGGCCAATTAAAGAAATGCCTTAACAGAATTACCACTAAGTCATGCTACTCTGACTTTTGTAGTCATAAAGTCACATTTCCTTTTTTTTTTTTCCTCAGCAACTCCTCCTACAGCATATCCCTGTTTCTGTAGTGAAACAAACAGCTGCTGAATAAACAACAGCCTCTAGAGCTGCAGTAAAGAAGGTGCATTCACAGAAAAATAGTTCCTTTTTTTTTTTTTTAAAATCCTTGCTGATGAGATCTTCTCAGTGTGATCAAGGGCAGCCCCTAGGCTGATGCCAATTTTTTTCCCACCTGCAACAGATTCTGCAGCTTACAGGCAGGAACCATGTAATTACTGAAAACATGTTTAACGTTGATCATATATAGCCTTCTTGAATGTGATTTCAGTTTATTTGAAAAGGCAACACCACAACCGTGAAGAAGGTTTAGTGAAGAATTACCTGTCTGAATCCTTCCTATTATATGGCCACGCAGGCTGGGGAGGATTAGCGGTGCCATAGAACTCGGACAGTATTTGGTTGACATTGCCACCTGGATGGGATTTAGTTGCTATCTGCTTAATTAGCGTGGTTGAGATAGGGACTGCACACTCTGATGGATCATCTTCCTCCCTGTCATTGAAAACATTCAGTCACTTACATAACAAGACCAAGCATTAGTACCACTAACATTTTGTTTAATGAAGCTTTCCAAACATACTCTGCAGTAGGAACATTCTCAAGGTTAATTGTGGATGAATCAAGTTGCAGTGTCTAACAAGTTCCTGAGCATTAACTGACATACATGAATTTGTTATGACTGAAATGGCCTCTGTGTCTGCAACCCTAGAAACACTTCAGTATTCTCAAAATGCATTTCAAGATCATTTAGGAATTTATTTTTCAAAATACAAAACCATGGACTGCTTGAGCAAATAAATGCCAGTGTGCTTAGGATAGTTACACCAAATTTAGTATTTCCTGGTGACATATACTTGTTCTGTCGTATCTCCTCTGCAGATGCCATGCTGATGGAGAAAATGCACCAGAAAGTAAAGTGTAAATTATTCCTTCTTTTCCATACAAACAAACCATCTTCAAGGAAAGGAATTTTACCTGGCTTGAAAAGTCAAGTGGTGCATAAGATCAGGTTCTATATTTTGCAGTGCTTTCTCCTGTCCTTTCCCTGGGATCACTTGTGTTTCCTTCAGTCCCAGACTTCTTTTCTCTAAATGTATGATAATTGGGTCTGGAAGATGGCTCCTCACAATGAAAAGAGGGCTGAAAACAATCTGCAAAAAGAAAAGAATACGCCAATTTCAGGCTAATTTTATTCCAGCATTACGACTGTATAAAGATATATTAAGCTTGTTTCAAGTGGGTCATTCTGCCCTTAATTTATTATATGATGTCAGGCATAAACATTTAGATTTCAGAGACATTAAATGTACTTACTAATCGTTGCTGCATGTGTGAGTTGGGCTCTAAAGTCAAAATTGTGCACCACACATATGTAATTGACCTCTTTGAAGATGGTACCTGTATGAGAGAGACCAGCAGCATTACACTAAAATTATTTCAGGATGATAATGTTCAACACTTCACCATATCAAATAGAAGTCTAAACACAAAGTCCCAAATTCCCTCAGACTTTTTTATCCTATATTCCATATACCTATTTCTAGTCATACCTGAATGACAGTGCTGTGTTCTGTATCTTTAGAACTTAGACATACGTCTCGCGACCAGTCTTCATCTCCTGTAGCTTTCACGCTCAGCTCGGTGAGCTCATTGTTCTCTAGGACATACGAAGGCAACTTTTGCTTGGCCGCAAGGCAGTTGATGTGTTCTTTAACAACAGCCTGTCCGTCCTGACTAATGTAATGCTGAACCACTTTCAGTTCAATACTTTCGGAGAGGTAACTACAAACTGTCTGTCTTCCACAGATTAGGATCTGAAACACACAAAAATATGCAGCTCATGTATAAACGGTTGTGAAAAAGAAAGGTTAAAATTGAACTATATATAGACTGAAAACCTGTACAAGAATAATCTCCCTATGTTAGGTTTTCCCAAACACTGCTGAGGGCAGTGAAAGGTAAAACATTATTTTTATTGGCCAAATGCATGTGCAATTTCATAGAAACCTAGGCATTAAAGCACTTGAAATATTGCTAAGGCATTATCCGAGCCTGAAAGAAACATGTAACATATCAGCTTTGGTTCCCACAGAACTCGGCAGTACTGCCTGCGGCTGACACAACTCTGGCCTGGATTTTCAGAGTACAGTGATGATTTCTGAATGCTGAGCCCTTTCTGAGCAGACACAGTGAGGCTTCTACTCACACCTCACATTCCCATCACAGTCCAGGCTTTTCAGTATATTTGCTGTTTTAAAGCTTATAATTCCATGAAATGGCTATATTGTATTTCTGTATTTAAGTGCACCCACCTAGAAAATGACCAAATTAGACTCAAGAGTTGTAGCTGTCCATCATATGTGAATTATTTATCATGTAACATGTATTTGACTCCTTCCTAAGCTGAATTGAGGAACTGCATTCCACATGTATCCTTGCTAAAACCATCTTCATTTGTTTTTCATTAATCAGGGTGCACACCATAGCTACAACCTACCAAGAAAATCTCAGCAGGGTTTTCAGTGATGCCAGGCACTATTCTTTTGTCTGATCAGCTGTATTTCTGTTGTGCAACTTTATGTAGCACTCTGCCATATCCATGAGCTAAACATGTTATGCCTGTCACATGCTCTGGCATCTGCCAATGCAGGCAGAATGGCTGCAGTGTTAGTACAGATCTCTTTACAAAGGTAGCATGTGAAAAGTTACTGCACAGAAGCCCATTTTCAAATGTTAATTTGGTCATTACTCCTTTCTTGATGAATAATATAATGGCCTGAATCGCAACCCAGAATAAGACATGAACAGTTGCATCAAAAAAAAAATTCTGCTTTTCAAGAACTTAAAGCATGCAAGAGACTGCATAATTTAGCACCATCAGAACTTACAAACCATGCAAAGGGAAGTTTACTGGAACATGTAAAATATGCAGTGGTAATTGAGCTTTTAAATGCTACGATCCATACCAAGACGAAGGAAAGAGTTGTAAAAACTCTCAAAAATACTCCCAGAACACTGTTATTGTTGTTTTTCCAGATACCAGTAGGAGAGAATAAATAATAAGGTGACTAATTAGTGAATAAATAACAGTTTAAATTACCCATGTTATTTTTGCCAAACTGGCTCAAACACTTACTTGCTTTTGCACTCCACTGAGCTGCTGAACTTTGATAATAAGTGATGCTGTCCGGCCCTTGTACTGAATGGTACGAATAAAGGTCCCTGTATTGTCCACACTGAATGGTTCAGACCATCGCCAGTTTCCCCAGCCTTCAATACAGATGTGTAACAGCTGGAAAGAAAGCAATTACTACTTCAATACATAACTGGAGGAGACCAAAAAAAAAAATAAAAAATCCTCTTGCAGTAGCGTAGGAATTCCCATGGCAGAGAAATATTCTTGGTTTTAAGACTCAGCAATGCTAGGCACACCAGTTCTCTGAACGACCCACTCGTTCTGTGATATCACATACAAACAGAAGAATCAACAATAACATAAGATGGCTCTGCATCATGCATTTCTATAAATTACCCACTTTAACAGCGTATTTAGGATGGTAAAAATCCAGCACACAACTGCTCAGAACAAAAGGGGTATGTAGACTAGAGAGCATAAAACAGGAAATAAGAGATTTCTTTTCTAACCCTGAAATTGTTCTAGAAATCCACCCTCTCTATTACCAGCAAAGTGACACGGAACACAGGTCCAGAACAGATTTTTAGCCTTCAGTGTAAGAGAGAAAATTACAAATACCCTTCCCTTCAAATAAAGAAGGATGCAAACCTATTTGTGTGTATACTTGTACAGCTCACATATACATGCATGATAAATGTAGAACATAACATATTGCAGAGACATGGGAAGCATTTCATTTCTTACACAAATGTGGTGGCAAGTTCAAACTTGACTGCATGAGAAGAAATTTAACTGCATAATTATACTCCCTGTGTGATTTATTCCGGAAAAGGAGTGGCTTTTTTCTAGTTTAACTTAAATCACTTCCAGAGCAATATAGTCTTTCATCATTTGAAGAGCCTTTCATCCATTTACCCACCATACGCACTTACCTCTATCCCATGGAGATTCTTTAAGCCAGAGTAGTGAAAATTGGTACTGTTCCATGTAGGTCAATGAAGTTACATAAATTTACGCCAGCTGAAGATCTGGCTATTTAGCTCTGCATAGAACTTTTGTGGCTGTGCAAACTTAAGGATGTGAGCTATATATAAGGGATCAAAGCAATAAGCATTCTGGGTAAAATTTATTCTTTGCAGAGGGCCAGCACAGAGCCTAAGCATCACTTAAGTCCTTTAAAACAGTTATATAAAGGCCTTGTGGGAATTCTCTCTTCAGGGTTGTATTTCACTCTGATTTTGGACATCTGTCACTAATTAATTTAAGAAATTGAGAACAGGATCAGGCCCAAAGTTTGATTATTTAGACTAGCAAAAATTGAAACTTCTAAGTTTTATGTTCTTCCATGATTTGTTTCCAGAAAGAGATCACACTGGCCATGGGTTTGGCCAGCTGGACTTAGCAAAGGGCTGGATTCTGGGTTTTTTCTCCATTGTTTTAAGAAACAACAGCAGCAACAACTTTCAAAGATATTACAACTCAGTAGCCTGTTTGCAATTTGTGGCATCCTCAGCACAAGTTACACACAGAACAATAACATCCATTCAGTGGGTGGCTTTTGAATTTGCAAGAGTGATGACTGTTGCATTCAGATTCAAATTAGTTTTAGGCTGGAAGCACAAAGGCTAATATGTGCCAGTGTGCACACGGGCATGTATCTGGATGTGCACACGCAAGGGCACAGCTTTATATTCAAGAATATGGTGAGGGACGCTATGCACTAGGACACTCAAACTCATAAACTAACACGTCGCTTTGATTCTGAAGTATTAGTTACAGAAAAGGAAAAACAAAACAAAAAAATCCAATGCAGTGGCTGGAATCAGTTCAGTTCCTTACAGAGGCAGCTGGGAATAAATCCCATCACATATGAAAACTAAAAGAAAACAAGAAAACTGTTTACTTTGGAGAGACTGGTAGCTGGAAATGACAGCCAAATAATGAGAAAAGGTACTAAGTGGTCAGTCTCAGCTAGGAGGCACACAAAATAGAGTCAGTTCGAAAGACAGATGTCAGATAAATGCCATAATTGCCGATTAGTAACTGTACGTAGCTCCAACATTAGGATGTTTTGTACCCTGTATAAACAGCTTTGCTCACAAGTTGAATGTTCCCAAGGAACACGCTGTCAGCTTCCCTGAGCAGTCATTAGCTCCCAAATGCTGCCTTATTAATTTTCTTTCAGGCATGATTAGTCTGCATTTAACTTTACAGTTCAAAAAGAAAAGTAACGAAGAGCTATTATCATACATTAGCAACTTCCTATTTTATAAACATACTGTTTGTATGCTACGTATGTAGGGAACAGCCTTTATAAATTATTTTAAGGATATCAAATATATTTGTATTAATGACATAGCAACGTAAGAATCGGCTGCTGTGCAAGTTCACTTTTGAGCCAAGCAACTGCATTCCGTGAAAACGCAAAGGGATTTCTGGGTGAATCAGTTATTTAAATGGGAGATTTCTGGAAAACGTGGCTAGAAATAATTATGAAATGACACTAAGTGATACAGAGATATATGGCAGGAAATAAAAATTGAAGTAATTTTAGAAAATTAAGGTGTTAACATTATTTTAGCAGAAGACGTCATAATAGATGGTGTTAGATCCTCAACAAGACAGAGCTCTAAGGTTATAAAACTGACCTAACACTACAGATTCCCAGTAATTGCCAGTAACTCACACAGTAATTGCCATGTAACTCCCTTTCATTTATCAAGCTTTAAGTAAATCCTAAGTATTTATTTGACACTGCTCTAAAAAAGTTCAACAAGTATAGTTAAGTACGGTACATACATTAGGAGAAAAGTCATTGCAAAAACATGGAAAAAATACTCAATCGACTTCAAAAGTATCCTAGGAAATATAATCCAGTGATAAGTAGCAATGTAAATCTTAGAGAGAATTTAAACCAGACTATCTATTGTATATGTGAAGATAGGCACACATTTGTGGAACCATTTGATTTCTGCACTTTCTGTTAGGGTAACATATCGACAGATAACACTGAGTTTTTTGTTTTAACTGGACTATGCAAGGGTTTGGATTTTGGATTTGCAATTCTGAGCCATAATGGATTTTTGTTTTGAGATGGAAAGAAATTGCCTTCAGATGAAGCTTCTTCTACTGGAGCGAATGGCTAGAGACGCTGTATTCTTTATTGTGTCTCTTCACAGTCATGTTTCTATGCACTCCTCAAAATTTACTTAGGTCTTCAGCTAGATGTGTGAGCGAAGGATACGATCCGAGTAAATACAGCTAAGTGTCAGATGACAAGGCATGAAGACTAAAATGGGGGATTAAAAAATGAGCTGAAGAATGGAGCTGGTCCAGAAAAGGCAGCATTTTCCAGCTGTGTAAGTAATTTAAAGCTTGTACCCTCAAAATGCTTAGTGATACAAATTTGACTTCTACTTTCCTTTCTACTTTTCTTAGATCCACCAAAGTTAACTTGGTTTCACTGTCATTAGATTATATCTGCCTAGTGAAACTAGAAAATGCTTTTTGGGAAGAACAAGGGTTATTGCTTTCAACTCTGAGAGACTGGGAGGAATCAAGTGAGGACTTGGTTAATGGTGTGGAAGCAGTTGTGTATTTTAAGTGATAGGAGATAGTAAAATAAAAGCTGTGATGATGCAGCAGCACAGAGGAGTGGAGACATGGAGATGGGAGGTGAATTCTAAGGCTTGAAGCTAAAGCAATTTCTAATTGAAAAAAATCAAAGCAGGAGGATGATTGGTGGTTTTTGGTTGTGTTTTCAGGATACAGCCTGGTGGCTCTTGACCAGGATGAGGACTTATAACAATAAAAAAAAATTAGTATTTGGGAAAACAGTGAATGAAATGTTAATTCTTCACAGTCAGCTGCAGCAGCCACCAGACCAGTTTCAATTTCAGTTTGGCTTCATTATCTCAAGGGATCTGGGAGATCTGACCAGTTCTATACCACTGCCACTGTTAAGACATGTGACCAATACAGAGCATGGGGTAAAGCAATTTCCATCACCCCCATGTAACTAGTAGGAAAAAAGGTCACACTTGGCAGATACACTCTGACTTTTGGGGGCTCTTTGAGATGTCACAAGCCTCAACACAACCTAAAAAGTGGGTCTGAACCTTGCTCCTCACAGTGTGAAACAGAAGAGCTTTTTGGCTAAGGAACGGTACCTGAGATATAAGGGTTCATGTGATTCATGGAGAATATCAATCCCTATCTGCTCCAGGTTATTATCTGGAAAGTCAATTCCATGTAATGTAGTGTAACTGTTGATTTCTAATGCTGGATGCCAAAGGAAAGCAACAATATGCTTCTCCCTACTTGAACAGTGTAAAATAACATAAAACATTTTCTTTTTTTTTTGCCTGATGTGGTTCTGTAAATGACCTGGGGAGGATTTTACAAAGTACAAAAGCTTGTACAGAGAATCTATAACATCCCTAAACAAAACCCAGGAAAATATCCCAATAACAGCTGAGATGTAAGTCTCAGTTCCTAAGTTTGAACCCACAGAGTACTGCATATCATCTTACACTTTATATAACCCAGTACCTGAAAGAATGGCAACTTGGAAATAAATAACAATGAATTATGATCCTCCTGGAGATGCAGCGTAAATTAAAATTTGGCTTCAGCCTTTTTTTTTGTAGGAGAACAAGGAGGAGGTTCTTAAAATTATTTCCAAATCTACAACTGCCTTTAAAAATTATGTTTTAAAATTCTAGCAGAAGCTGTGCTTTTGCAGGCACACTGTGTAAAATGAGAGACACAAAACTTAAAATGGGTTCCAGTGAGGGTATTACTCATATACTAACCACTTCTAAGATCTATTCACGATTTCATATGTGTATGTTCAGGAGAACAAAAAAGAAAATGATAGAGATATTTTCTCTCAAATTCTGTGTAAGTAGCGAAAAAGTGGCACACACAATAAAGTAGTTGCCCTACTGTGATAAGAAATAAATCTATCCCCTTTATTCATAACATTCTTGGCCCCATTCTCACTGAAGTCACTACTGAAATCAACACAGGAATTGATTTTTACCCACTACACCTGTTGCCTCAAGCTAAGGACAAGGAAAAGTAAAAATGGGCTGTTGTTGTAACTCTGGGAGAAGGAAGACTCTGGAGAAAGGTTTGGGAGCCTTTTTTTAAACACAAACTTCCTCTATGTAACAGTATGTTTTGCATAGAAAGCAAAAGAATGAATTCAGATCCATTATCCTTTGCGTCTTCAGAAGACTCTGCTGAAGCTTGAGAATGGAGAAAAGAACCAGTAATAACTAGCTTGCTATAGGAGACTTGCTGTTTATTCACAGGCAAACAATCTCTACAGAATACATTCAGGGGACTCTGACATGAGTAGCTGTTTTTTGCATTTGCCGTGATCCCTACTGGGACCCTCCAACTACCTACTGTCTTGCAAGTCAGAATTCCTGAACTCTGAGTAAATGACTAGGAAGATCTGATCTTGTCTAACTTCAGAGTTTCACCCTATGTATCATATGCTCCAGTTCTCCTAAAAAACACAGCTGTCTTGGAGACAAACATGACTTTTGACATAACTGGGGCCCATCCCACAAAGCAACTTGAAGATCAAGATAAGGAACACAGACTGGATCCAATAATAACGTAGGAGCCCGTGTCTGTAGAGCACAGGAGTGATGTAGCTTCTCTTCCCTTTTAATGATACCTAACTGACCTCTAACTTTCATTAAAATCTGCAAAAGGAACTCAGGAGACCTGGCAACTTTTGCTGGAATTGCTTAAAGCCTCAAATATCACCAGTTTTGAACTCTGAAAGGGACTACATAGTTGGGGGGTGCCTTATCCCTAAGGAAGGTCAAAACCTTATGAAATCTGAGGAAAACATGGGGGATGGAGCAGAGTAGAAGAGCAAGCATTGGACCTTAGACTTATTACTGAAATATTAGCCAAACTAGCAAGTCTTGAAGGAATCCGAGTGAAAGTTAAAAGGGAAAGGTTAGGTTCCCTGAAATGTAGAAGATCCGGGCTAGGAAAAAAACAAAGGAAGGAAGGAGCTTTAAGTTAAGCCAAACACAGGGACACCATCAAGAGCTGGTAAATCCAAATCCTTGGTGTGTTATAGCTGTTTCCATAACATGAAAAAGTTGAACAATTTTTCATTATAGCCTATACTAGCTTCATTAATATTAAAATTAATTCTAAATGTAAATAAAGCATTATATAACTATCTGCTACTATAAAAATAACTTATTTTAGGTGTATATATATTTGTGTTAAATAATTCAAATGGACAATTACTGCATCTCTCACTATATTTAATTAGCAAAAGAAAAATGGAGAATTTTATTGATGTGAATGTGAAAGAAATACAATCCTTTTAAAACTATTTATTTTCATTTAACTGAACTGCCTTGCCATACTAAAAAAACATTTTGCAGAGGTTAAATAAAGTATTTCATGGCAACCGCTGCTTCTTAGTGCCTGTGTAACAAGAAACATGAGCCAGCCGAAGTTGTGCAAGTTGGTTTTCTTTCCCAGTAAGAGAATGTGGTATCTAAGACCTTGTCCTAACTCATTTTATCCCCAAGAGTAAGTCAAGTAAGTCAAGTATGAACTAATGCCTGGAGGGAAGTCCCTGACTCCAGAAGTATGGATTATTTCACATTTATCTTACAATCTGCTCTCAGAGTTCTTAAAATTCACTAACGTGGCAAGTTGGGAATTATCATGAGAAATGAAATAATTTCATAACTATGAAGTCATCTAGCATTCCATGAATATGACACTTGGAGGGTTTGTCCATGCTTGGGCATTATTTTGACCTTTAGATTATAAGCTGTTAGATTGTTTTGTGGAAACGATTAGAGAAGTGCCACAGCATAATAGGGGCAACCTGATGTCTTAATTGAGTTGTTTTCACTTCAAGGATATGTATCAATCATTAAAAAAATGGACACGACAACATTTGTAATAGTATTTAAACAAACTTATTTTGTGTGATCTAAAATGACAAAATTGTGCTGTTTCAACGTACCGCCTTTCTGAAGCATGCTAAACCTAACAGTGATTAGTATTTAACATTAACCAAATGAACAAGGCTTATAGATGCCAAGCTTCTCCAACCTTTGTAAAGAAAATTTGCTTCTATTTTAACAGTGTGAGGAAAGCCTGTGCTTCCATATGTTTTCAGTGAAATTCCAGCAAGAGATGGCTGTTGAAAAACATTAAAAGAACAGAAATATTCTTGAAATTATGCCAAAGGCTGGGACAAGGGAGGTACAGCCCTGCTCCTGGAAAGGCCTGCTGGCCAGCAATGTAGTTGAGTCAGGAGGAGCAAGCTGTTTGCTTCATAATCTCCTGGGACATGGGAATCCAGCGTGACACTCCTCACTGTTTATCAACCCAATTCTTCAGTGGATAGTGTGAATACGATCAGAGGAAAACAGTATGGGGAAACCCTTTGACATCACCAACTGAGTAATGAGTATCACCAGCCAAAGAACGAATATCTGAAAAATGAATCCGAAGTACCTACGGTCACCTCATCCACTCCCTAATGTGTGATTTCGTTTTATGCTGGACTTTTCCATCTCTCATCCTGCACTTTTATTTTTCATTTAATAAGAAACTTACATAGTGGCCATGAAAACAGAATGTTTTGCACAGCTCAAGTCCATGACAAGCTAAAGCTCAATGTTTAAATCTTTAAATTCTCCAGGTGTTGCATGGCTAATGTCATGTATTTTTCTGGTGGTCTTTAGCAGCTCAGCTGAAAATGACAGAAAGTATCAGTAACAAGCTGAAATTTGAACTCTTCTGCTTTTCCCTTTGCTTGAAATAATCCTCATTTTCAAAACTCTTTCCAGTTTGCACCATTGTCATGACTCTGCCATTATTAGAAATACACCATAATGAGAACCACACCATTAGCAGAACTATCTAGAATGATGGTAAAAATAAGGACTCTCTCAACTAAGTAATTTTATATTAGTAACCAAAAACTGGATAAGAAAAATCATTAAGAGGAATCTTACTTGGTTCTGTTCTTTTAATAATTGCTTTAATGGTAGTTGCTACAAAAGCAAATGACAATTGGTTATGAAATATGGGTCACATTTAGTTAGCTCTCTGCAAGTCTGGTTATTCTTTCTCCCTCACACAAACAGAGGGAGACATGTCAGTGGTAACCCAACTGCAAGTACCGTTATCTGATGAGCAGGGATCCTCTCTCACAACCTGACACTCAAGCAGAGTCACCTATGTGGGTTGCTTGTGGGTTGGGACATCACAGGCATTTTGCTTGCATGATAAAACTATGTCTTTTTAGAAAACGTGACAAGGGTCACAGAACACTCTGGTGTCTCTACATCTCCAAAGGTCCCCCTCTGGGCACTATTACACCAGCACACACCATTTATAACAACTCCTCTGTCACTGGGGTGAGACGGTCCTTTATTAGCCTGTCTTCCTCTTAACTTATGCCTTGACTTTAGTGTCAACTGCAACTGTTTACTCTGGCTGAATGTGCTCTGCACAGATGACCGCATTCATGTAAAATTCAGTAGTTTCACAACTGACATGAGAATCTAAAACACAGTAAATTTGCCACCTCTGCTCCCTGGTGAAACGTGACATTTGTCAGCAGTGAAAGTGGGTACAGCTCCTGTTTAGAATTACCATCCAAACTTCACCTTCCTTCTGACATGCTAAGGCTAATATTTTCCAAGGCTCTCAAGGAGTTAGGAACCCCAATCCTAGGATCTAGCAGCACAGGACTGCTGCTCAGCAAGTGGGGTGGCATAAGTCTCTAGCCTCCCACTCAGCTGGAGCTAGGTATATATTAAAAATACAGAAGAAATTGCTTAGCTGTCTCATAAACACTTTTTTAAAAAAAAATTTAAATTCTTGTCCCATCTTGAATAAAGATGAAAAGTCCATTTTTTACCACCACTCAAGAAAACTAACAACATAGTTTTATTGAAATACTTCCTGAAGATAATTTTAAAATATTTTATTTCAGTATCAGTGTTTATCCTTCAAAAAAACCCACTGAAAAACAGAAACTGCATTATTTAAAGTATATAAGTGGGGTGTTTCTGCCTATTTCAAATCTTTTCTAATGCAAGCACATGCTGAGTTGAGAGATTTGTCCAGTTTGACCCTGTTCTGCAAACAATTTCAGTGAGCAGATGCTTCTGGTAAAAACAATTCATTGAAAAAAAATAAAATCCCCAAACCTCTAATGTACATCACAGAAAACA
Organism: Zapornia atra; assembly: GCA_013400835.1. Lineage (NCBI taxonomy): Eukaryota > Metazoa > Chordata > Aves > Gruiformes > Rallidae > Zapornia > Zapornia atra. Next base: position 38,720 of record VZTU01026325.1, read on the forward strand.
GACACTGATCACTTAGTTATAAAAACCTGGCAAGCGATGTTCTTTTGCTTTTTTTCAGAAGCTCCAGTTTCCACAACCACTGAGTTTTACAGAAAGCGGTCATGCACGTCCAGTTCTACCCTGGGGTAACTTCTAAACACTTCTGGCTTTCCTCACTCTTTGTTTACCTTTTCTCTCTGATGCAGCCCCAGTGTGTGGCTCCTGAAGGAACTGGAGCATTAGAGATAGTTGAGACCGTAGAGAACTTTCAAGAATCAATGCATAAAAGCCACCAGTCAGCTTTAGCAGTTGCTGCATTTGAAGGGCTGTTTCTGACATACCTGTGGGGACTTGTGAGAGCGCCAGCTGTACTGGTGACTGTGGAGACTAGCCAGCAAAATATTTTCATCGGTATCCACCTGGCCAAACCGCAGTGTCTCTTGTGTGTCATTACAGATCACAAAATGGCTGAAGACCAACTCCTCTGCCTCAGGGCATTGGTTCTGAAAGGAAAGGGATATGAAAGCCAGTAAGTATCAGATTAATTGCAAGACATTTGGCAGCTGTCTGCCCAGTGGCGACTGTTGCAACAGAGAAACGCTTCAAGATTTCTTGCCTTTAGCTTTGGTCTCATAGTGCTCACTGCAAAAAAACAGTGCTTGGGTTGACAAAACATACCCTAAGATTTAACATATTTTACTGTATGCTTCTGTAATGCAAATCTTAAAAGTTTTAAAAACTACAGTAAAACCTAGATTTCCTAACTGATGTAAGAGACTTGAATGAAATCACATTCAGTTGGAAATGACATGTCACATAAGGCAGGCAGGGCACTACAGGCTGAGCAGAGGCATGAAGAGGTTTCTCCATGCTGGACAACTGATCTCTCAGGCCGGGAGGCTGCACTGCCTCTTCCCTAGCTGCTGCCTCTACATTGAAATGTTGCTGTTGGTCATCAGCAGCAAACTCTCTCTTTCCTGCTACCACAACTCTTAAACCCACCCCCAAAACCCCAAAGAAAACACAGGAGACATGAGGAGAGTATTTTCACAGCTCCACGAGACTTGCTTGAAAATGCAGCATGCAAATTGACAGTCTAAGAGGAACAATCTAAATCTATAATGAGTTTTTAAAGTATTTTAGATTTCACAGTTGTTTCTTTCTTCTGCCTGCAGCATCCTTCCATCCTTCTCTTTCTGCTTTTCACCCCGTTGCTTGTCACTTGACACAATAAGACTATATGACAGTCAAAAATTACCAGATCTTCCGCGCCTGAAGGCACGAATTATGATCGCCTATACTGGAGAGGTCAAAGTATGACTGACAATTTGATTTGGAGATGATCTCTCATATATATCTGTCCCCATCACTACTGGGCTGGCACATTCCACTTACCCTAACAATTACTTCCAATAAAGCAACATTTGGATAGTGTTCAGACAAAGAATTCATCTTGTTGCGTTTTTCGTTACCTCTTTTTGACCTGTCTTTCCTAGCACACACTTTATTGTTGGTTGGTTCCGTTCTCTCCACAATACAGCCCAGCTGCTCTTTCCTCATCCTTTCTTCCCATGACGTTTTCTCTAACTTATGGGACCTCCATGGTCTTTGAGAGCTGATTCTGTTTCCCCTCCTTGCTCTCTCAGTGGACCTTTTAAACAGACATAATGAAGCTAGCACCTCCCCACTCTATGATCATATGGATCTCTAGTTCTTTGATAACGATGTGCCAGGAAGCCTGCAGAAATTCAGAGATCAAACAAGAGAAATATTTCCTCATAGATCCCTATGGATCTTTAGTTATCCATGAAAAACAGTTTGGCACATGGCTTGTAGCACATTGCTGGGCAATAGGTATGGAACAGATTTTCTGAAAAGTGTTCTAGGTATGTCTGATTTAGCATCACTGAATGCGTGTTCACTACCATCATTAGCTTCAGAAGAACTTAATGAGCAGGTCGCAATTTGTCTTGTGACTAGACGTCAGCATGGTTGGCTGAGAGTATTTGTGTAAAAAATTATTCACCTTAGGAGTATTTAAACATGAGAATAATTAGATTAAAGCTTCTCTCCAAATCTCATGAATTTTTCTGCATGAGATCAGGTGTCTTCTGTGAAACAAGAGTCAAGCGAGCATACCCAAAATCTCACTTTTTCAAAGCAGTAAAACTCATTACAGAGCAATATGTCTGTATCGCATTCAGTAGCAGATCTGGGTAGGCTAAAGGCTGACATTTACAGTGCCACTTCAGAGTGCAGAGTTTATTTTGGCATTTTCTAGTGGTGGATCTATGACTTTTTACTGTCAAGCTGCCATACCCACATACCCATAAGTCTACCACAAATATATGTATTTTCCTGTTACAGCTTTGCAAAATGTTCTTTCTAAAAGGGAGGATTTACTATCCACAGAGCTCAGCATGTTGTTATAGTCAAACCTAGATAAATCCACAGGGGAATTTAAGACTTTTTTTTTTTTTTACTCTAATATATCTTCTTCCTGATTACACACTAACTGGAAGAACATCACCAGAAGATGATTAACTTACTTCTTTTTACCTGACTGATTTAGTTTCAAATAAGTGAACTGTAGGTTCTCGCACTTTCTGAAGGGAAAAGAGAATCTAGCAAGGTTTTGGCATGCACAGATCTCCTGAATCGTACTGGAGGAACATTATCCCATCAGGGATTATTAATAGGCTTGCACACATTTTGCTACTGATGACTGCCATTGACCATTAATTTCAAATGCTAGACTTGCTACTAGTATCCACCGCTTTGAACAGCAATGCTTCTCAAAGGTAAGCAAAACAGTTATTTTAAGCATAATTTTATAACAGTTCCAAAGTTTTAATCGAGGAAACACCAAGATTTGAATAATAGTGGCTCCATGCTGCCACATTTAAAAGCATTTACTGATGCCTCAAGCCTTGATAATAACAGCCAACTAAATGGAAGCTTGGGGATGTTTTAGCTCTCTATGGCAACTACACACTGTACAGACAGGGTTCTAGGTAAGTTTCACTCTCCTTGCAGTAAATGCAGGAGATTTGCCTCAGAGCACCATGCTTCTCGGTCCCTGGGGAGCTGTAGCAACTCTCCGTACCCATCACAGGGAACCGGATCCCAAGCTCACTGCTGAAGTCTGACAGCAGAAGCTTCTAGGGTAATCAGAAAGGGACAAAAAATAATCAGCAAAAGGATGGAGTGAGCAAATCTTGATTGATAAGAGAGCGTAGAGAAACCAGGAATCACATAAACCAAATAGAACAGGGCCATTTGTGTGGCAACCATAATGAAGAGTTGAACGGTGACTCCAGGAGCTGAAAATAGGACCTAAGCGTGGATTAGGAAAAAAATTCCCTCTCTGAATTAAAACAGCAAATCAAAAGAATCAGCAAAAAATCAACAGCCTGAATCAGATACAGATTAGGGTCAGTTCCTGGGGGACAATTTCCTGCCCCTCTTTAGATCATTTTTCAGCTGGTTTTTTTCTCTCAGAGAGGCCTGGAAAGTGTTTCTTCTTTATTGGGCTTTCAAATATTGTGTGAATTCTATTCAGAGAGGGGGGAAAACATCCCACATAATACTAATCACCAGGCTTTCCCTGTCTCGGGATTTTCTGCACACATCTTGGCTCACAACTATTTCAAAGCATTTCTAGATCTAGAAAAAAAAACCCCATAAAAGCCTAGGTCTCTTTATATGCACGAAGTTATTTTCTGTGTGCTTCATAAGCTACCGAAGACCTGTACAAACCTCTCTCTCACACACACACCTATGTACACACACACACACTCTCTCTCTCTGTCTAGTACCTAGCAAAGTTTCTTGTACAGATTTATTTAGCAATTCCTAATCTCCCTCAAAGTTCCGCAAAGAGAAAAGAACATTTTCCCTCTGATTATTTAAAGTCCATTCTCAAGGTAGTATCCTGACATTATCAACAAGAAAGTTAAATTGGGGCTGAAGGCAAATTTTCTGTGCCCTTTTCCTTTGGTCTTTGTGTTTGCTGTAGAAAGATGGGGAAGCTCTGGTGATCACAGATGTTATTTTGACCGATCCCAGCTCATTATCAAAACTTATGCAACTGCCAACAGAAAGCTTAAGCACCATGTGGACCTTGAGGAACAGAAGTACTAATGGTTTAAAACAGGTCTAAACCAGGAGCTTTTAGAACTTCTGAGGAGTTTAGAAAACATTTGCAGGGCGAGGTTTTTTCCCCAGCAATACTGACAAGTACTGTACCTGGGGAGCTGTTTTCTCTGCTGAGCCTGTGTCTCTACATATCACAAAGCACTAATGTTACAACACAATTTGTGAAGGCTTAGATGTTCAAAGAGGAAAAAAATGCCCCCCATGTATGTTCACGGAAGACATGCATTTTCTGTCTCACTCAATACTCTATATGCTATTATTAAATAATAAACCTAAATAGTAACAATCTTGAAGTTCGCAGAGTAGTTAATTCATGATTACAACAATTACTTTAGGTTTGCATTTAGATGTGCACTAGCTGGATCCTGCTTGTATTTAAACAGGAATGTCAGATTAAATAGCGAAATATGTCAAAAAGGGAAACTGTTTTTAAAAAGTGCTAATCCTCTCAGATTTTCAACATGTGATTTAGGAGGAGTATAAAGCGAGTTGTATGCCTAGTGATTTTTAGGCTTAATCTACTTTCAAAATGTTCATCATTACTTAAATTTAAAAAAATAATAAAATCGGTCCATATCTAGAAAACAAAGACACTGACAGAGGTTTCTGTTAATCCTGAACTCTTGACTTAAAGATGCAGGGCCAAATTGTTTCATGCTTCATCTGTCTGTCCACTGACCGCAACATCACTTGGTTCAGATATTAATCCAGGAAAAAAATATGTGGAGAATTCAAATAACTTTTCTTGCTTATTAAATTCATGCTTCTAGTTGGCAGCGTTTGCACTGTATTTTGTGTGAACAGCAAACATCAAACTGCTTATCACTGGGGAATTCATTCCCACCCTGTGCAGTGCGTGCCACCACCCCAATCTGGAGGTAAAGCCATATACACAACATCTTGGTAACAATTAATTTAATAAGCCATTTTGAACCCACTTGTGTGTTAACTGTTCCCTAATTTCAAAGCAGTGCAAGTTTTTAATCTTGAATACTCAGGGCTAGATGCCCACCACATCAGAACATGGTGGCAAGTACCCTTGACATGAGAGGAAACGAGAAAATTACAGCAACAATTACAGAAGTATATCCTCCTGTGGCTTATGTTAACATTGCCAAATCCATGTATAAATCAGTACCAACTATTCATAAAATGTACCTGTCAGCAATATACTATGCGACATATGGCTCTACTTAATCAAATATACAATTCCATTTTTTCAACTCAGAATATTCCTTCAAGGCACAGAGTAGTCAAGTCAGTCATTCACACTGTGATGTGGTTTAAAACATTTAAATATTTATGCACCATATTTTATTTATATGTATAGCTATGTCTGAGAGACCGTTTTTTTTTTCCATCCTAAGAGGAAACTGACCTTTCTGAAGGCCATTTTGCAGTAGTTGCCACACATGTCTTAGATGAGGGACTAGTACTAAGTCAGAAATATTTTGGGTTTAAACAGCCTACCAAGGACTTTCTTATACTTTCTATGTTTGTTTTTTATTAAAAGCATTGTTCAAAATATGACAAAAAACAGAAATTGGAGCTACAAAGATTTTTGTTCACATTGATATTTGAGCCAACTGTAAAGATTTAAATCACACTAGATCTTGTTTTATGAATGTCCTTTTGCAACAAGAAAACCATGGAATGCCCTTAAAAAAGAATTTTTTGATAAAAAACAGATGTTTTATCCTTTTTTGGGGGCTTTGTTATTGTAGTGCCATGACAGGTAATTAATTCCCAGGCTCCACATAGGTCTTCAGGCAGATGAAGAGAATGATTTGATTTCAAGGCTATAGCGGAGTAAGGGAATTACAGGCCTTCGAGGGGTCATTGCAGAAGCAAGGTTCCCTGCGCTGGGACTGGCTTCAGCCATTACTGCTGCTTGCACAGAATGAAATGTGAAACTAGTGTTGGACTTCAGTAAGGACAGAAGTGGTAGCTGGAAACAATACCCTCTACGGCTCAGACTGAGCTGTGCTTACATAGCATGCATCACTCACCTTTTCAGAAATTAAGGGACTATTACACATTTCAGGATCAAGATTCTGATTCGTCTGATGTAAATCCATGTAGTTTCACTGACACTCAAGTAGTTCTGGCTACATTTACCTTTACACAGAGCATTCATTGTCTCCTAATTTTCACCGCTATCACAGAATTGTTTATTAGTAAAAAACACTTTTAGTGCAAATTAAAACTTTTACCTCTTGAAATACTTTTATTGAATGCAGTCGGTATTCCAATTTCCTATTAAATTAATCACAATAGCTATATTTTTGTCTTACTATTGTATTTGCATACCTGTTGCCAAGCTTGAATTGCTGTATTTAGAGAATGAAGTGCATACTGGCCAAAGTTGATGAAAATGGGGTCCACCATTATCGTGCAGTCCAACAGCCTTCCTACTGTGCCGCTGGAAACAGCAATCTGGCCCCAGATTTTGAAAGGTTTCACAACACTCTGCATAGTCACGTTTCGACACTCCAAAAGTTTACAGTCGGCTTGAGTTGAAAACTGGATCTCCTGAAACCTTGTCTCATCGCTCCATCGACGAAGATATACATGAGGCTCATCAAGGGAAATTATCATGTATTCCAGTTCAGATGGCATGTTCTTATCAGATAAAAAAGGCTGAAGAAACTTTGGCGGTGCTGAAAGGTAAACAAACCCAAACAAAACTAGAACAACGCCATTGCCACATTCTGTATGTTTTTGTAAATCATGTTTTAACTGCTACACATATGACGAAAACAAGTAAAGTTCATAAAAGAGTTGACATTTCTGAAATGAATCCTGTTCACACTGTTTATTAGATGTAAAATAGAACTGTAATTAGTTGCAGCTGCAAACAGAAAGTCTCTGCAAGCTAAAATCTTTTCATGGTAAATAGGTTAGCCAGCCAAACTGTTTCATCTACATACTGCATAATACTTCAGATTGCCACCTATTTGGAGCAGAGACCACATTTCTGTGAGAATTTTTGCTACAGTAGATGTATACGATGGTCTACACATAGCCCATTACCATGTAAACTGACAACAGAACATTTGCTGACATGTGACTGTGCAGGATAGCAGGTTCCACAACAAAAATTATCTTTGCTGCAATTACAGAGTTCAAGACCACAAGATTCTATGAGATCATACAACCATAGAAAGGTTTGGGTTGGAAGGGACCCCAAGGATCACAGAGTTCCAACCCCCTGCCACAGGCAGGGCCATCAACCTCCAAGCATGTTCTAGACAGGGTTGCCCTTAGATGCAAGGTATTACCCCATAATACCAGAAATTAAGCAAAATAGTATCCTGAGACTAAAGCATGAGAAATATATCATAAAAATGATTTTGTGTTCACTGAAGCCTCAGTTCTGCAAAGTGCCAAGCACTGTGGCAGCAGACACTGCAAGGCACGTACACCACTTGTGTAACATTAGGCATGCGAGTATTTCCATTGATGTTATTATTTATGTTGCTGGGACTACTTGCATGCTTAAAATTAGCATATGCTCAAGTGCTCTATGGACTTGGAACCAAAACGCTCATCACTTTCCAGGAGCAAGCCCTACTATTCTACAAAAGCATAACAGATATAATAAGTTTTGTGCTAACTTCGTATATAACAGTACAACGGAGCCCGAGAACTCAAGGCCTTTAGGTGCTATAACAAGAACAACAACAGCATCAGCATAAACTCAGTTGCTGTTGAAAAATGAAACAGCTGGGTTTGATTTTAATCTGATTTTTGCTTTTTCCAGTACATGTAATTTTAAAGGTCGAGCATCTGGAACTGGAGTATAAAAGTGAGGAAGATTATGTACTGATAGAGGTAGCCGATACACAACAAATTATCTGCTAGATGTTGAATGTCAGTCTCAGTACAATTTGATAATGAAAATATTATAATACTTGCAGAAACTTCTACTCACAAAGAAACCTGTCCCTGTCAAAATTATCTAAGATATTTGCTCATCCTCCATGGAAAGCATTCCTGGCATCTGAAAATCAGACAATAATCTAAAGATCTCTTGGAATGTATTTGCTATTAATGCAATGACAGAGAGCGCTGAACAAAACCAGATGTAGCTCCAAAAGTGATCATAATTGAAATAACAGTTAAATCTGCAGTTCTCAGTGCTCTTCCAAGGAATTCTTACAAAGGGGGTTGCAAAACCTTCAAATATTTTAATAGTGCTGTTAATATGCCGGAAAATTTAAAAGATCAAATCCATTCACTAAGATGGCTCAAAACTGAATTGGCACCTGCTGTCACTTATCAGACCACGCAAAACTGGACAGTTTCTACAACTGCCCCTTTGGGAGGGAGAAAGGGGGCTGATCAGCCATCCCCACCGTGTACGTAAGTCATCAGTTTTACCCTGAAGTCTGTACCCCCGGTGGCTGTTGCTGATAATTTATTTCAAGAATGCCTGTTTGAACAAACTGGGAGACTGCAGAGAGCAAAACAGCGGTAAAGCAGCACAGAGAAGCTATATGCTTTAATTATTCTACATAAAGGAATACAGACCTGTGCCCAGTTGATCAAGGTGATGGCAGAGGTGGACTTCCAAATAAGTAAATTGGATCAACACGCTTAGTGATGGCACAAACCAAGGAGTAAAACAGGAGTCAACCCTGGTACAGGCTGCCAGTGCTGTGGGGGTTACAAGCTGATCGCACGTACTTTGTGAGCCAGATTCACTTTCTGAGCTGTGGAAGGTAGATAACAAAGTGGCAGTTAACACCTCTGGGATTTTATCCCTTTATGGTAGCATGTGATCCTATGCCCTGATGGTCTTCTGATACAGTCAATGGCACTTTTAATGCACTTTTAAAGCAAAACATATCAGACAAGATTGCAATGCAACATTTTTATCACACTGCACGTTCAATTCACAAACTGAAACACTTGAATCACAGAAGCAAAGCATTTCTACAGAAAATAAACCCAAAATATAGCAGATATCTTACTACCATTATTAAAGTTTCAGGAATGAGCTGAAAGTTAATCTTGTCAAGAGTACAATTTCTTTCATTTTATTTTAAGGAAATCAACTCAGAACCGTCAAACTACTTCTACAAATAAACTCTGTCCCTGTAAGCTTTCTTTAATTTGCCCTTCTCATTCTACAGTCATCATTTAGAAAAGCATCTCTGAGTGTTATAAGCTCACACTAGAGCCTTTTCCTAGCACCTATTACAACATATTAACTAAACATTTAAAATTCCACCCCACTGATTTTTTTTCCCAGACATGCTCCTGACACCACGAATTTCCAAGCATCATCTTTCAGTCTCTTGAGAGAACCTAACACTACATCACAGTTCTATAGGTTGCTAAGACATCACTGAGGTACAAATTAAATTACTAATTTAAGTCAAATCTATCCTATATGTTCCTTATTCTTACTCCCTTTGCAGTTTGGCACTGCAGAGTTCTAATTTAAAAGTGTAGACTTGGTTCGAGAAAACTAAGTCCATGTCCTCAGTCCAATGCTGCTTTTATTTATGAAATAATGAAGGATTAACTAAGGCCAACTTACTATTTCTGCCAGAAATTAGATTTTTTAAAGTACTGTGAATAGGTTTTCACTGGGATTTTAAAGATACTTAAAATTCAAACACAACTTCAAATTTCATCATTGGCTCTCAAAGCAACTTGTCTTATGCTTTTAGGACCAAATGTTTCATCACTCCATGTATGTTACTGTAAAATTATGCACAAATATAGCAGGTACTCAAAATGTTCAGCTGAAAATGCCTGTAACTCCATGAATAGGTATTACTATGAATAGGTAAATCAGTATTGTTTTGTGTTATGGTAACTAGCTAGTAGGGTAATTACACTTTGATATTCTGAATTAAGACTTCATTTACACAATCAAGTATAACAATAACTGCAGTAAAAATGAAGGCCATTTATTTCTGAAATTTGAGCCTTACTCTGAAATGACAAATTTCTTCAGAAACCTCTTACTGGAATCACCTATCAGTGACAGCATTTTTATTCACAGAATCACAAGGTTGGAAAAGACCTTTAAAGATCATCAAGTCCAATAGTTCCCATCCTATGCTAAACCATATCCCTACGTACCTCATCTACCCTTTTTTTGAACGCATCCACAGAAGGTGACTCAACCCCCTCCCTGGGCAGCCTGTTCCAGGCCCTGACCACTCTTTCGGTAAAAATTTTTTTTCTTATATCTAATCTAAACCTGCCCTGGCACAGCTCCTTGCCATTTCCCCTTCTCCTATCTCCTGTCACCTGGCTGAAGAGACCATTTCCCACCTCTCCAGAACCTCCCTTCTGGTAGTTGTAGGTGGTGACAAGGTCTCCCCTCAGCCTCCTCTTCTCCAGACTAAACATCCCCAGCTCCCTCAGCCGTTCTTCATATGATTTGCCCTCCTGCCCCTTCACCAGCCTGGTTGCCCTTCTTGGACTTGTTCAAGGTCCTCAAGTCCAGACCTCAAGTTCCTTTATATGTGGTTTTTTGGAGATGGATATTTTCATAAAATAGAAAACAAACAACACCCTTCAAATTCTTAGTTAGTAAAATTTTTATATACCTGCCTTTTATTTATTGAGCATTTTATGGGACCTTCATCATCTACCACCCATAACCACAATGATTACAATGCAACATGGCATGTTTGATGCAGGTGGAAATGTGGCAGGACCTTCACAACAGGGAAATAATTTAAAGCACGTAGCCTTACTTTGCTCCAATTTTTCTGCTCCACAACCAGCAGACCATGCAGAATATTCTGGAACTTAAAATGTTTGGAACAAAAAGAATAAAAATTGCTTTTTGTTCCCTCATGAAGAGTCACCTTAGAAAACAAAAAGCCCACCACTGAAATGATTCCCTAACAAACCGTGTGCTTAAAAAATTACTCAACAATTGAGGGTGGGAAAATGTTGCTCCCTAGGACAGAACTGGATTTGCACCCCTTCCTGTGCTCGGGAGGGACAAGTGCTGTCAGTGGAAGACTGAGAGGAGCCAGACAATGTGGACTAAACCACATTTTAGAAGAGAAAGTCACTCTACAGAGAGATCACCTGCTAGAAATCATCTGAAAACAAATTCAATGAGAATTCTTTCATCACCTTTTCCTATCTGCTCAGACTTTGTCCAAGTGTTACTGTTTTATCTGTGAAGGGGTCCATTTGATTTTTACTCAACCAGAAACCACATCCAAAACAGTCCCCATGTCGTTATGAAAATAAAAATACAGCAACAGTATAATCCAGTTACAGTACAAAATATACTAAAAGCAGCGTCCAACTTGTTATAGTACTGCCTTAAAAAAGAACCGTAATAAGAGATCATAATATTGAATGAACAGTTTTTAAGGGGGGACTGTAGTCTTTACAATCACTACCATGACCCTCCGATTTTAAATTAAATCCCATTTAAGCTTTTTGCCCAGGTAGATTTCCGCCAGACCTTCAGCAAGGCTGCTTTCCCGTTCTACCTTTCACAGAGCACAGAAATCAAAGGCAGTCCTTCATCACATGCTGGGCACAAACACAAAATAAAGCACTGTTAGCCGAAAACTTTCTTTTTAATCTTTGTGGACAACATTAGGAGCATTACTATCAGAGGTAAATTGTGAAATTAAAATTTGCACGTCAAATGAACAAATATTAAAAAAAAATCTCACATTCTTTTGGCTGCTTTGGAGATACAAAATGCGTTGTGGACTCTCCACAATTTTTCAACTGGGGAGAAAAGGAATAACCAGCTTCTACTGCTTTTGTTTGGCACAACAAGCTGATGGATGGGTGTAGCAAAACCAAAGGAAATTCTAAATAAAACTGACCTGACTTCAATACCAGAAATGTCTTTTTTTTTTTTTCTAAATCCTGTGAAATATCAGATTTTTTAAAATGGAAAAGGCCTACATTCAAAGTCATTATATATTTTAAAATATGATAGTTTCACATCATGGAAAGCATTTCAATTTAAATATATGGCAACTGGGAACAATGACTCAACAGTGACCTGCATTATTATTATTGTTTTAAGAGTGAAATATTTAAACCAAAACTGTCATTTGTGATGAAATCGCAATATGGGAAAATATCCACTGGGAAGAAGAAAGAGACCGCTTAACTCATTTAATTTATGATTCAAATGCTGGTCTGAACCCAAATTGTAGGAGGTCAAAATCCAGTACATCATTTACTTTGAATAAAAGCTAGAACAATTAGCAAGAAACATGATCATGATTCCTCACTTTAATTTTTAAAAAGTAGCAATTTAAGGCTTATTTAAAAGTTTTTGTACTTGTTTCACGGTTTGTATCTTAAGGCATTTTCAATTACTCTTTCACATAATATGTCAGTAATTATAAAAGTCCTGTTTACATTACAAAGGAGATGCACAAACGTAAAACATCTTGTAATGTAACTAATTTAAACAAAGAATGATAAACCCTTTCCAAGCTAACCCTTACGTCCTTTTGTTAACTAGCTTTGCATCTGTGCCATTCAATTTGCCACTGTGCAACTGTGTGTGAAGCACACTGAGGTGCTGAAGTGTGTCCAGAGAAGGTCAACAATACTGGTGAAGGGTCTAGAGCACAAGTCTGATGAGAAACAGCTGAGGGAACTGGAGTTGTTTAGCCTTGATAAATAACAAACCTTATGGCTCTCTACAATCACCTGAAAAGAGGCTGTAGCCATGTGTGGGTTGGTCTCTTCTCCCAAGTAACAAGCAATAGGACAAGGGAAAATGGCCTCAAGTTGTGCCAGGGGAAGTTTAGACTGGATATTAGGACAAATTCTTTACCAAAAGGGTTTTCAATCACTGGAACAGGTTACCCATAGAAGTGGTTGAGTCACCATCTCTAGAGGTACTTAAATATGTGTAGGTGTGGTGCAGTTGCATGGGATGTGGCATGGGATGTTAAGTTTATGCCTGGCCTCAACGATCCTCACCAACCTGAATTATTCCATGATTCTATTCTATGGAAGTGCAACCTATAAAAATAATTCATTCTATGACAATTTAATTTTAATCTATGTTAAGGTCTTCCCTAAACAGTCATTTAAGCCATTTACGATTCCTTCCATAGACACTATACTAAATCCCCAAAGGAATGATAAATTCTCTCTCTTAGGACTTCAGACTTGTTTATTCATTGAATAAACATTCATAAATTTTCATTCAAACATTATTCATTCATTGAATAATGAATGGTCTACAAAATTCTTAAAAATAATCAACATATACCTATATACTATGTCCTTAACCAGATAGCTCCTTGATTTTTATACTTCTAATTACTTCCTAATCAACCCCAGAAAGAGCTGGCATACAACAGGATTTGGATCATGACATCTTTCCATATTCCCATATTCATTATTGGTTGATATACTTCAGCCTGCCAGTAACTGCTCAGGATATCAGCTGGATCCACATCTTCTCAAAAACCTTGTTGTTTTCCTGTCACATGAGCCACATAAGTTTCATACTTTTTAACTGATGTTAAGAATCAGTAATAAAGTATTTAAACCACAAGGGATCAGCTCTCTGGTATTAATAATTAGCATATCATAGAGGTTACCACAAAAAAAAAAAAAAAAAAGAACCCTGCAGAATTTGAAGGAAAAAATATTATCATTGAGCAGCAGCTGCATGCATATGGCAGCTGTTAGAGTCTGACCCAAAATACAAGACCAAACTATGAAAATAAACTTCAGTAAGACTAAGCATTTTTATACTTACAATTAATAATGAATTAAATTTGCTGATCCATCATATGGTTACAGTATGTAATTAATGTCAAGTCATCATGAGTCTCCAGGAAAACCAAGATACACCTTATAGAGTCTTTGCTTCTCATCTGCAGATCCCTCAGCCTTGAAGTTCCCTGGTCTATCCCTTGGTACTGGCTTTTAGCAAAGCTCCTTGTGGCTCTTCTCACAAGTCTGTAAGGTCTCATGTTAAATGCTTGCTTTAGGAACTAGCCTAACATTGAAATTTACCATTACATGGAACAATCTGTCTCAGAACCAAAAATGATTGGCATTTTTTGATCAAGAAGAATCCAGAACACATTTTAGGTCGCTTGGTCACAAGCATATATCCATACTGATAGCAATATGTTTGATGAAGACAGAGCCACAATTTTAGCAATTACTGCCAACATGGACATCCTATGCTACCCGTGGTGTTGAAATATTGGCCTTCTCTGCAGGTCCATCAGTTACCTGTCACCATCTCCTAAACAAGGCCTCCCTTTAACAGAATGTGATCCTTTGGGGCTTAACTGTTACTTTAAACTTGTTCTACAGCTGTAAGTCTATGTATTTCACAGCTTGTGAACTGCCTCAAAACCTCTGGGTGAGTGACGTGACTGGCATGATTTGCTCTGTCTCCAAGAAAGAGATAGAGTGCTTCAAACATGATAGGACAAAGACTCATCTCTGAGGAACAGCTGTTCTTTTTCTGAGCCATTAAGTTT